>BLKR01009315.1:0-133304 GCA_011170035.1 Teleogryllus occipitalis
AACTGCGTATGACGTGATATGGGGAAAAGTGAATTGTGTGCACATTTTCAAAATTCTGTGATCCCTACACTAAGTCATATACTACTTAAATTTTGAATTTTTGAAAGGGAGAAAAAAAAAAACTCCCATGTAATAAAATCTATTTTCAAGGATAAACAAGCAATAAATTTTGAATTTTGAAAGGGAAAAAAAAAACAAAAAAACTCCCATGTAAAAAATCTATTTTCAAGGGTAAATAAGCAATAAATTTTGAATTTTGAAAGGGAGAAAAAAACAAACAAAAAAAAAACTCCCATGTAGTAAAATCTATTTTCAAGGATAAATAAGCAATAAATTTTGGCTCTTATTACTTCCTGCCGCGACAACATGGAAACGATAATTTGAATAATTGTATTTCCCACTGAATTCTAGAAGACGTGCACAGAAAATGAAGTTACATTTATGTCAGAAGCAAAACAAGGGCCATCTCAGCATTTGCTCAATGGATGCGGGAAACTGGACGAAAAATCTGATCGAGATGAGGGTCATTGACCCGGAGGCTGCAGTACAATATTTGTTAGAGGTTGTTTATACACATTTATACAGTCAAATGGTAAATAATGCATTATGTATCATTGTTAAAATTAATGTTACTTTTCTTGTGAGTATAGTCTCTAATAGTATAGAAACAGTTATGCAGCAGAAACGATTTCACTTTAGATTTAAACTTTTCTATCGAATTTAATCGTTTAATGTCATCTGGCAAAGTGTTGTAAAATAATGTACATGTATTGTATGTGAATTTTTTGTAATGAGCTGTTGATACTGTCACCTGATGAATATGATTTCTACGTCGAGTGTTATAGTAATAGACTTCGGCATTTTCTAAAAATATATTCCCGCCCTTAAGCAAGTCATTTTTTACAAAAAACACTGATTCGTAAATAAAAAGACACGGTAATGGTAGAATTCCTAGATTAATGAAGATAGGCTTACAAGAATCACGTGGGTGGGATTTGGTTATTATTCGTACAATTCGTTTTTGTAATCTAAAAGTCTGGGAACTATAAGATGTATTTCCCCAGAATATTATGCCATATCTCAGGCGGGAATGAACATTCGCGAAGTATACACAACGAGCAGAATGAAGGCTGACTGAATTTGCAAGAATTCTAAACGCGTAGCATAATGAACTTAATTTTGTGTTCAATTCATTTAAATGGACGTTCCATTTAAGGTTTGACTGAATTGAGAGACCTAAAAATTTTGTTGCCTTAACATCAATCAATGGTACACTGTTCATTTTCAATGGAGCACAGAATTGTTTATTTGAAATGGAAAACTGCATTAAAACCGTTTTCTTTTCGTTTACTATTAATTTGTTATTTCGGAACCAATTTGAAGCATCTGATATTGTACTATTTACGGTTTCTTTATTGCAAAGGATGTTCGTATCATCCGCAAAGAGAACCGTTCTTCCGTTTCGAATCGTCGAGGGCATATCGTTTACGTAAAGTAGGAACAGAATAGGGCCTAAAATCGATCCTTGAGGAACTCCACATGGAATGGGCAAAGAGTGAGAAAGGTGCGTACGTAATGTTCCATCATTCCAGTAAGGTATTTCAACTCTCTGAGATCGTTGTTTAAGGTACGAACATAACCAATCTAGCGCAATACCACGAATTCCATATGAAGGTAATTTGGAAAGTAAAATGTCATGATCAATGACGTCAAAAGCTTTTGAGAGATCTAAAAATAATCCAATAGGTGCCTCGTTTTGATCCAATGATGAGGCGACATCTTTAAGAAAAGAAAATATAGCTGTTTCCGTTGATTTTGATTTTCTAAATCCATGTTGGCAATCTGAAAGCGCGTCGTGTTTAGTGAGAAAGGTTTCCATTCGTACGTAAAAAAGTCTCTCTAATATTTTTGAAAAAACTGATAGAAGAGAAATGGGCCGATAATTTTGAATTTCATTTTTGTTGCCTTTTTTGAAAAGCGGCTTAATTTTAGCTGTTTTGAAAATATCTGGAAACGTTCCAGTGCATAAAGATGCATTAAATATGTGAGTTAACGGGTGTATAATGGCATACGCACAAGTCTTTAACAAAGAATCCGGGAATTCATCTAAACCGGACGAATATTTATTTTTTAGTTTACCGATTATTTTGAGAATTTCATAGGAAGAAGTTTCGGAAACGAACATTGTGTCTAAAATTTTGGGTGAACTGTCTGGTTTTGAATTTTGTGGCTGAAGACCCTTAGTGAGATCGGCAGCAATTCTCGAAAAGTATTGGTTAAAGAGATTAGCCACTGTTGCCGGATCGTTCACATTTATATCGTTATATTTTAAAACAACATTCTCTACGGGTTTTCTAGTTGAATTGGTAGTCAAAGCTTTGCATTGATCAAAGCTCCGACGAGAACTAATATTCGAAAAGAAACTAACAGAAATCACAATCCTACATGGTTTGACTTAACTATGTTTGTGGAGGCGTGTCTCAATGTTGCATATTGTACGGACGTTGAACGTATTAAGAAAGAACTATACTTACTGAATCCAGATGTCATTTCCTCTATTTCAGCGAGAATATTTGCATGTGAGGAAGGAATCCAAAGTGACCTGTCGTATTGGCATAAACATAATTCTGCCAAAGATAATTATCAGATTCAACAAACATGATCTCGAGCTCATAACAGTAACAATGAATATTTTGCCTACCTCTTTCAATAATTTATCAGGATCGAAAGGGCAGAAAAAATGAAAACTAAATCCATGTTTGAGAAGTGTAAAAAATAAGTGCAGTTTTAGAAAGTGAATCGCATTCAATCACTCAGCAAAACGAATTACAGCTTTTCAGTATTGTCCTCTAAGAAAAGGGATAATTTTCTGTCTACAAGAACAGTCTAATTATAGAAAAGTCAGCAAATTATAGTCAGCAAGTTATTTTACAAGTCAGCAAATTATAGAAAAGAATTACATAAAAAAATTTTGAAAAAAGATGGTAATTTATCCTATTTGGAAAATATATTATTTATATTCCAAGATGTAATCGTAGATTACTGGAGTTAAATGAAAGACGCATTTCAACACTGCACATGTTCGTTTCAAGTAGATATATTCCTGATTTTTAGTGGATATAAATACGCGCCCTAGTATTTATTGATAGTGTAATTGCTCCTGGTTGCATGACCCATTTCTATCGTGATGTTCGTTCAGTTTCCCAGTGACCCTTACAGCAAATGATGAGATAGCCATTTTTTTTGTTGCTTTTGGACAGTAGTTATCACAAATGTCACACAAAATTTAGCTGCTTTTTGTCGTAATAAACTTTTATTACTATTACTACGAATCCGCAAACATCAACTCTGCGTACTTACACGATGTTTCAAGCCCTTGGGTCAACGAGGTTAGTTCTAAATGGAATACAAATATGTTATGGACCGTCGCAATAGCTCTTACAAACGATCAAGAGAGCATTATAACACATTGATTCAATACATCGGAGTGTACATTTCCTGTCTTCTTCAATTATTTAGTCATTAATGAGTAAGAGGGAGAACACTGATCATATTTATTATATGAATTGAAATTAGACATAGATGGAATTAGAACCTTAGGTTGATATTACACACAATTTTGATATTATGTGCAAAACATATCGATAATCCGATGACAAACATATGAAGATTTCTTATCCTGTGCAGCGAAGACTCGTCAATTAAGGTGCAAATAAAACATGCAATATGTCTCACAAAAGCAAATTAATGAAAATCCACTACTCTGATAGTGAATTCATTGCTATGTTTTAGAACATGGTCCTAACTCAATAAAAACATTATGAAAGGAAATTTGGCTTTTTAAATATTCTCATAGCCGAGCTTAAACGTTAAGCGATTTACGTGGAAAGCATACACTAATCTTCTAAAAACTTTAATTTCATCAGAATAGGAAATAAGTGATAAATTTATCAGATTTTCTTCCCGCAACCTTATGTACTGTCTATACCATTTCTGAAGTAAATATATACATAAATACAAAGAAAAGTAAATAAAAATATAAAATAAATTTCACATTCTTAAATTACAGAAAACTAAAGTAAGCTTTCTGTATGTAACAAACTACCGACGGGTTTCTGTAGGGTTAAATTATCTAAAGCATAAATACATACAAGGGTGACGTGTTCTAAAATTTAAAGGCCCAGATTTATGTATTCTTCAACCTCGTTAGAATATAACTAAAAAAAATCGTGAAATTCCGACAATTCCGTCCAAGAATTCAATGCAAGTGACAGAGGAAACAAAAACAATCAATTATGTTTCCATTGCATATCTGTTCCTATTGACTTAAGTGCAAATTTCCACTGTCGCAACATGTCACAGCGCATCCCCGCCCTCAATCCTCACGACAGAGCATTCGCACCCGCCCCTCCTTCCTCGCCCCGCGCCGCCGCCGGCATCCCCGTGTCACGCCGCGGCGCGTCGTCGCTATCTGCCAGGCGGCGCAGCGCCGCAGGGGAACGGGGACTGGAGGTGGCTGCGGCGGTGGCGCCAACTTCGGCGATAACCCGTTCCTTCTCGGAGCTCACGGAAGATGGATCCCACGTATCCGCGAACCCCCTCCTGGCTCCCCATCGCGCTCCCTGCCTTCAGCTACGTCCCCAGCCGTCACCACCCCCGCAGCGCATCTAAACTACAGCGGACGCCGATAAGTGGCGGGGCCGGCTCCGATGAACCGGCGACGTGTCTTCGGCGCGGTGCGCCACCGCGCAGCGGGCAGGTGGCCGTCGGGCGATGGAACAGCGGCGGGGGCAGCGGCGGCGACAGGGGCGGTGACAGTGGCGGTGACGGGAGCTGAGACGAGAGGTGCGACGGAGGAGGCGACGGAGGAGGCGACGGGGGCGGCGACGGGGGCGGCGACGGGGGCGGCGACGGGGGCGGCGACGGGGGCGGCGACGGGGGCGGCGACGGGGGCGGCGACGGGGGCGGCGACGGGAGCGGCGACGGGGGCGGCGACGGCGACGGGGGCGGCGACAGGGGCGGCGACGGGGGCGGCGACAGGGGGCGGCGACAGGGGCGGCGACAGGGGGCGGCGACAGGGGCGGCGACGGGGGCGGCGACGGGGCGGACAGGGAGGGCACAGGGGCGGCGACAGGGGCGGCGACGGGGGCGGCGACGGGGGCGGCAGGGGGCGGCGACGGGGGCGGCGACAGGGGCGGCGACGGGGGCGGCGACGGGGGGCGGCGACGGGGGCGGCGACGGGGCGGCGACAGGGGGCGGCGACGGGGGCGGCGACGGGGGCGGCGACGGGGGCGGCGACGGGGGCGGCGACGGGGGCGGCGACGGGGGCGGAATCGAAGGGGGCGGAATCGAAGGGGGCGGCGACGGGGGTGGAATCGATGGGGGTGGCGATGAAGCGGCGGCGACGGTGCGGCAACGAGGGAAGCGACAGGGCGGCGACGGGGGTGGCGACGAGAGAGGCGACGGGGGCCACGTCTGGGGCGGCGACGGTGGTGGATACGGGGGCAGCAGCTTCGGTGGCGACGGTGGCGGCACCTTCGGGAAGAGAAGAGCCGAGGAGGGCTCGCCGCGGCGCGGCTGAAGCGGTTCGCGAAGGAATGCGGAGGGAGGGAGTTAACAGCCTCCGCTCCACTGCACGGCAGGGCGCGCCGTCCAACTGCGCCAACTTGCTGATAGAGAGATGGCGGACGTCAGGCGGAGTTCTCGACAAGATCGGTCGTTTCCGCAGAGCCTCGGACCGTGTCCGCTCAGGCAATTCCACAGAATATCTCTGTACAGCTGTCGAATGCCCACCAGGAAGGAGGGGGGCGCGATGAGAGTTTGGTATTTCTTGATGAAAATGGTCCCTTCATAAATAATAACGAAGACACTTCCTTTCATTTTACGAGGGAATGATGCTAGAATTTCAGATCGGTTATGTAAATGAATAAGCATTTGAGAGAACAAAAATACGTTTATGTGCTGAAAAAGCTCACAAAAGGTTTCACAGAGAATTGTAATCCAACCGTTACGACATTTCTTCCACTCGTACCCCTCATTGCACCTGCTCCAACGTATGTTACGACTTTCGAGAAGCAGTTAAGAATCGTGTAATCGTAACGATGCTACTTATCGATAAATCTAACTGTAAAAGCTCCATCCAATCGTCTTTGATGTAGCGCTCTGGAGATTGCGTGTTTTCCTTTTACGTGTCGCCAAAAACACAAAAATCGAGAACGGTCGCTGGTGATGAAAGTGACAAAAACTCGAGTGCAAGTTGTTAGGAAAGTGAAGCAGGATCTTGCTGTTGAATTAACACATTTACAGTGACTAGGTCATCTTGGAATTTGAATTGGCCAAAATTTCAAAAACGTTAATAATATTCGCAATGATTATCATGAAGCAATAATTTCTTATTGTGAGATTGAAAGGTTACGGATTTGGATGGGCTACCTGCGGCAACGTAGGTTGTGGTGAGATTGTTCGCCTACTTCTGGTGGGTCTGGGATAATCGCCCGATGCAAAGGAATTGGTTGTGGGGAAAAGTAGCACCCAGCATGATTCCTCGGGATTACCGACGACTACGATGCAACTTTGCAAGTAATTGTATATCGGTTCAGATATTAATTGCTCAGTCGAAGAAGTATTAAAACAAAGAATTTTTAACAGTATTCACTCAAACATAAAATGTGTGGTGGCACAAGAACGGAAAGAAAACGTTCAGCAATCACTCACCAATACATGACAGCAAAAAAAGCTATAGCAGTTTATAAAGTACAGCAATGCGTTCATAAAACAGATATGATAAAATATTTGATCAACAATTTCCTATATTGCAAGTATGTTGAGAGATATATGCAATAAATACAAAAACAGTTTTCACAAAAACATATCAATTTTAGAATGATTTCGAACTCACATGTGCATTTATTGGAACTCACTTTTGCTGGAATCGCAAATACTCCATCGTTTAGTACAAAAATGATTCAGTGGAAACTGAATGAATCAATGATTTTGCGGCTTTGAAAAGTGAGAGAACCATATCATTGCTTGCGGTAATATTAATTAGATACTTATTTACTTTGATATTCACACATCCTCATTTCAAGAGGCTTCTATCTAAACAACCGATAAATCGTTAAAACGATACTGACACAGTTACTTCAAAGTTACTTCAAAGTTAATTCAAAGTTCATGGTGAAGATATTCAAATATCTCCTCGGAAGAAAAGTTGAATTGCTTCCAGTAAAATGTGATGTTATCTAGATTTCTATTTGATTTAATAAATCCAGCATTTCATTAAGCTTCGCTAATGTTGAAATAGAAAATACTTTACTTCATATTCCAACGCAATTAAATATATTGTTTGCATTAATGATGCAGCAATGGAAAAACTTGCAAGTCACAAATTATTCGAATTTTAAGGCTACAATCATTGCACATTATTGCATTTTTGCACCGTAAAGTGCAAAACATAATTGTTTTTTATACAAACTTTAAGATATTCAAAGACTTTCAAATATTTACCATAATTTTAAAATTTTATTAGGATAATTTACCACAACTTTATTTTTGTAATTATAAACATTAATTAATCATTATTTAAAAATTGTAGTACCTACTAAACACCAGTATGATTTTTAACATGTATTCTAATTATGCGAATACTTAAGAAATTGTGACAATAATTGATTTTAAATGTGAAGAGTTAATCTGGCCAAGATCAGCACATTTCTGACAATTAAAAATTCTAATTTTAAAGTAAAAGTAATTTCTCCTACGTTGAAAACTATATGAAAAACGTTACATATAACGTAAAACAGTCTACAATAAAACGATGATGTATATTCTAAAGGCATTATTGAGAATTTAGCTTCTTTTCTATGAAATTGGTAAATGATGCAGTTGTGCACTGATTTTTTAACGTTAATGACTAGTAATACGTAATTACCTTTCTGCGCATCAGTGTTCACAAAGGTCTCATCGAAAAGACGTATTGAAACTGGAAAACGAGGTGATGAGGTTCTATGTACGATGCGAGAACAATGCTCAGTCAATGCGGGAAACCCAGGCTGGGGCGATCTAAAGCAATAACGCGGAAAACATTTACGACGGTATAGGTAACAGATCGGAACCTTTGTGGGTCACCCGGGATGGGGAAGCTAGCCAGCAGCGGCGACGATGGTAATGAGAGAGGAAGCGGGAGGAGGGGCGGTAACCATGGCGAGAGGACGACGCGACGAAACTGAGCAACACGGGCGGCGGCGGCGGCGGAGGCGGAGGCGGTGGCGGCGGCCGCTCTGCGGTCCACTGCGCACCCCTCGCGCTCGAGTAATTAGCGGCCAGATATCGCAACAGCTGTTTCTAATCGACCGCCTATACAAGTTAATTCGACAAACACGCATTTGATGAGTAATTATTCGGAAGCGTTAACTCACAACGGACGCTTCCGCGCCGCCGGTCGGCAGCCGCGCGCGCGCGCGAGCACGGGCGCGGGCACGGACACGCGCACGGGCGTGATGGCGCGGGGGCGCGGGGGCGGAGCGGCAGCGGGCGATCGCAAGACGAATTGGAAAGGCCGCGGCGTGGCGCGCGGGTGGCCCGCCGCACCGACCGCCAACGGTGCGCGCTGCCCCTGCCCCGCGTGGAGCGAACGCGCGACGGCTCCAGTTCGCCTGGCTGCCGGGATGCCACCGGGTGCACTCGAAAACGAGCCGGCGAACTAGGTCGGCTTCGGATATCCCTCGCGGGCATACTCGCTTCTTTCGCTCAACGAACGCCCCACCACTTGTCATCAGGCATCTAGTTTTCCTCACATGTGGTTTGATGTGCTGGCGCGGTGAGGGTAAAGTTTCAAAAAGACAACGAAATTTCGAATTTAAGCCAATACTTCGGGAAATAGTAAATGTACGAACGACACACCCTGAATTTAACATATGAAAAAGAATGAAGAACTTCGCAAACACTAAAAATGTTTAATGTACAAACACTTTTCTGTGAGTCAATCATCGAAACAGCAGTCCTTAATACTGAATAAACTATTCTGTTATCAGAACTATATTCAATTATTATCATTCGGAAATAACAGAATCCCTGTCTAAATAAAACTTATTTTAAGATTAAACAGCGGTATATTTTTCACTTTCAACACACATTACTAAAGATATAATATCGATAATATAATTCATACTACGAAAATGTATTGAGAATACAATCAGTTTATGAGTTAAATTGTGAATTGTCTAGTGTTTATATTCGAAGTATATTCGACGAACTTACTGGAAATTACCAAGGTTTATTGAAAGTTGTAATACTCTTGACTAAGATGAAGAAAATGAAATAAACACACATTTGCACCAATCATACACAGAATACTAAAAAAACTAGTGTGTCACCCTGCAAGTAATTCTTGACTTTATTATAATATTCACTAGGTTTTCCCCCACTATGAATGGCTATATACAGATAGGCAGCCCGCGAATAGCAGATTGAAAGATCTATGAATCTCGTTTTCAAAGTGTAATTTTGCTTTTTAAAGTACCGGCACTTCTACACGAATTTTTGCTAAGAAAATTAAAACATCGAATGCCAAATTGAAACCTTAAAACGACAGACAAGTATTCTGGCATTACTACTTTAACCCAAGCAGCACTCTTTTCTCGAAGGACCACAATATGTCTAGAAACAATATCCGCTTTTTGTACTTTCAACTACTTCTTGCCCCCTTTCCTCACTCGTCGCAAAAAAAAAACAACAACAAAAAACACCACACCAACGTGGCATCCGCGGGGGCCACAGCGCCCTGCACGTAGCAGGCATTGTGTGCGGCTCGAAGTAATCGCGATAATGCACTCACCTGGAACAGCTGCGGAGGAGGCGTGCACCGCTCGCTGGAACTGGAGCTCTGCAACAAAAGAGCAGCGCTCAATTACGGAACTGCATTAGCCCGCAAGGAGAGTTCGGAGACGCGAAAAATATTCTTCCGCGTAACGCAATTCTAAGCGGAATTTAGTAGAGAAGAAACGTAGGTGATGCCGTGTAAACCACACAGTTTCAATTTACAGCCCGTCCAGAAACTGCGCGCCGGAGGACCGAAAGCGAATTTAATAGCGTTTATATTATTTCGCTCTTCCCACTTGCTTCCATTTTCCGCCAATTACACCGGCGAGGCGTGGGGCCGCGCGAGGGCGGCACTCGCAAAAATGAAATCGCAAGTGCGCAGCAACCGACGCCGAGCTGTGCAACTGCGTCAAAGCAGCAGCAGCAGCCCACGTCGGCCTGCCAGGACAACGCCGCCGCAAAGCGCGTCGCTGGGAATGGAAGAGCGGGCGGTCAGAGATACATACAACGGAAACGAAGGCGGACACACGCCTTCTCAGGTTGGGAAGTGAAAGGACGTGGGATGGAACAGGAAATAAAACTACAAGTATTTGCAAGTTTTAACTGTTTTTTGACATTAAATAAAGATATTGTAGAGTGACAAGGGCGGTGAAAAATACCTTGGGAAGAAGGAAGCAATGAGTAATGTTGTCCTTGCTTTCGGAGCAGAAAGACGATTTCTTCACGTATGTCACGATAAGTAATATCCAAAACATGTAGTTTATTTGCCATTGTAAATAGTTTTTATTACATGAAAGCGAGTATTTTCTTAGCTATTGTTGTAAAAGATGTTCGTTCCTCCTCGTACTCATAATTCAACTTAATGTAGTACAAGAGCTCAAGGGATTCCAGAATTCAAGGAAACGTTCACAAATTGCACTTCTCTCCCATAGGGCGTCAAACATAGTTTTTAATAGATTTTTAATATAAATGAATAAAGAAATAATGTAAAATTGTATGATACAATGAGTTAATGTGGATAAAGGCAATGAAGAAAGAAGCATTTACCTTGCATTCAGAATGAATGAGCAGCACCCTCAAGCACAATGAGGAACGAGAATGAGAGAGAAGCGCGACAAACGCTCTAGAAAGCAAGGGACAGGGAGAAACCGTCCAGATTCCAACGAAGAGGGTAGAGTAGCCACACAGTGATCGTGTTAAACGTTAGAACAACAACAACAACAACAACAACAACAACAAACGGGATCGGCGTGGAAAGGTGAGGACTATATAGAGCGGCAGGATATAGGGCGCTGTGGTACAGCTTTTTAACAACGTAGAAGCAGCAAGGAGTAAGGGAAGCGGAGCAAGTGGACGACGACTGTATACGAGGAAAGCTTCGTTCAGGCCAGTGGAGATCTATTTTAGCAGGTTCTAAGAAAGCCAAGCACCGCTCTACGAAGTGTATCCTTCTCCCAGTTATATGAGACAAGCGCTATTTGTGAATGTTTTAGAAGTGCAGTTAAGAGATCAGGGATAGTGTTTACGAGTGTTTTAGTTTCTTATTATATTGTCAAAAAATGTCGTACGAAATAATTCGATCTCGCAAGTTCTCTGAACATCAGACCGTGGAAACTGGTCTCACGGCAGCGACTGCGGCCGACAGGAACGCCCCAGCCATCGCCCGTAGCAGACTTTCCAAGGAAGCGGTGCCGGACGATTGTGTTCGTGGAAAGACGCGCAAGCAATCGTATGTGGAAATTGTCCCCACTAATCACGCATTCAAATGAAATATGTTATTAAACGACGAATTAGGCAGACGTATGACGGATGACAGTGCCATTAACTTGTAAATGTACGGATGAATAGTGTCTACATGCACGGTTGTGGCGGTGATCTTCCACCGCTTGATGGTGAGATCTGGCGCCGACCTACCGTCGGCTTGCAGGGTTTTCCCAATCAGGTGTCTCCCAGCGGGACAGCGCCCCAGGCGGGACGAGCTCTCAGTTCCCGACCGGTCTCTCGACATGTGTGGTAGTGTAGTACATGTGCTTGTGTTTGTGTATGTAAGGGGTGAGGATAGGACAAGGAAGAGGAAGGAAAGATCGCGCACGGTCCGAGGCCCGTTTGTTTTGGTACTACTCCGGCATTCCCCTGGTGATGCCCCGGGGAAACCACGAAAATCTACCGATCAGAGCAGCCGGCCGCTAGGATTCTCCTCCAGACAGCGTCTGAATTCCACCTAACTACTTAGCTAGTGTCGAATATTCTGCCACCGGGATTCGAACCTAGACCTCGCGGTCAGAGGCACTGCAGAGGCATCAGTTGATACCCTGAGCCACCTCTCACGGTTTATTCCGAAGAGTTTAAAGTGTGAAGAATTATGTAATGTAGTGAAAGAAGGACGCGATATACATGATATATATAAGAAACATTTCCAGGTTATGTAATCAAAAGTGATTGAGTTTATACAGCGTGTGATATCTTTCCTAGCATTTTCCCGCCAATGGACACTGGCAAAAATCTCCGGCCTAGTCATGAATTCAGAATTTATTGAGCCAGAGTGGGGGTGCATGTAGGTTTTACATCACTGAATATGGGGGAAGTCGTACAGAGAGCAACAACCAAAATTAGGACATCCCAAATTTTAACCAACCCTAATCAGAATTAATTTTTATATGCTCTCCACAATATTATACGAATTCTTATAAATCATGTCGAAGTCATGATTGTTTAAGTAAGTCATGAAAAGTTTAATATCAATTCTTTGATAGAGAAATTCAAAGTGAACTCATGCATGCAAACTCTACACCAAAGAATATTCCGTGTAACTAATATTCCTATAAATAGAAGGTTTGAATTGCACTTGTCTCGCATTTTAGTTATATAAAGTACATTACTTCCATGCGTACATTCTCCAGTTGACGGAAAGAAAAAAAAACAGAGAGCACAACGCAGTCGTAGCAAAAGGCCATTGGTGAAACGAATGCGACTCATTTCTACATATTACTTACTGCCCGCACCCCGAATGTGATCTGGCTGAAATGAGTGTGAAAATAATTGCTCACGCGACCAAGCAGAACATACAAAGATGGTCAATTGCAGGAGGCGGCGAGGGCCGGAGTGCGAGCTGGCACGCAGCGGCGGGTGCAACGTGCGAGGGCGAGTGGGAGCAGTGCGGGGAAGTGGGCGGGTCCAAATCCATCCGTAAGCAGACGCCACCGCAGGCGTCGCTGCTCCCAGCGGACGCTCGCCGCTCCGGCCTACGCCGCAGGCCCAAAAGCTGTCACGCAGCGTGATACACAGCGCATATCAATAATGTACTCTAACTGGTGACAAGTTCACCAATATTTTACGACGCACATTAGCTTTCAATAGCAAGTTGCATTTCCGAACACGTGTTCGCCGCGCCCATTCATTTGCAGGCTCGTGCGCGTCCTTTGAAACAAAAACGATGTTTTCACTATTTGCGTGCATTACTCGCAGTTTATTAAGGCAATCTTGATTCATAGAGTTCCAAGTTATATTCGGTATTTTGCCTCTTGGGGGAGGGCGCGTGAATATCGTAGAAAATCGCGATCTCGTGTTTGAAAAGAGCGATATCACATTATAAAATGCGTGTCCTATAAATTTTGTCTCGTGAACTAGGCCGGGGGAATACAGTTAAGAGTGCTATTGTCACACATTCAGCGCGCACTGGTAGCTTTTATTCACTAAATTATTTTTTCCGCAGGACTTGGAGCGTTCTTAACAAATGATTCCCTAAAGCGCATCAGTAATGAGAACGTGCTAATCCATTTCTTATTTTTAAAGACTGTAAGTAGCATATGGCTGTAAAAGCAGCCAACGCCAACTGATACAACGTAGATGCAATTCAGAGTACTGTAATGATAAAATGATACATTATCCATTCCCCTTTAGGCTCGTCATAAACAAATTTTTGCGAAATTCCGGTAATATGTAAAGTCAATTTTGAAAATAAGATATAAATTAAAAAATGAATAACAAACAAACGCTCGCTACAAGACTATTGATGACAATGTAGAATTAATATTACCTATTAAAGCAATGATGGTCAACCCATAATACCACGCTTGCAAGTAATTATATCTGTATAATACTATTGATGTTTGATTTTTAACATTTTCAGGCGTTTTCTAAGCGTGGAAATGTTAAAGCAGTGTTTCAATTCCCAATATATTCGTGGTGTCATAACACACGACTTTTCAAAGCACCATCATTGAAGTATATTTTATCGTGACAGTCTCGTTGGCTTTATCCTATGCAAAGTAAAACAAACCAAATATGTTGATGAAATGTTTAGCGTATCTTGCTGGTAAGTGTTTAGAAATGTGTTACAGCAACATTTACCCAGAGATTTGTCAAACACGGACGTGTTAATTAATCATGTTGATAGAGGCTTCCCTCATGATTTATGCAACACTGAAATTACTTTTATCATGAGTACGCAACTCCTCCACACAAGTAAATAACGGAGGGTACTGACTAACCTTCGGCGGAAAAAACATAGGAAGATACTTTTTAAATTATTGCATTACACATAATAATTAACTAAAAATGTACCAAAATGAAAATATTCTCAAGTATGTAAAACTTCTTTAAAAATGCACTCGAAATTTCCCAAGATACGCATTATCAGTAACTTGATATCTTACATATTGGGCAAGAGAGCTCATTGAAAATGTCTGCGTTTATTTGGAGGCTAAAGGCGGAAATAAGAATAAATCTGTGGCGAAACTGTAAGGAAGGGTCATTCATCGAATCCGTCTCAGTGACTGGTAAGATGGAAAATAGTAACTATATCTCTATTTATTCCTGCACTCATACATTAAGTACATGGCTTGGAGAAACGAAAGTTCTTGCCGTTCCGAGAATTCTATTGAACGTTAATTTGATATCAATGTTTTTCATATCAGCAAGGCGAGTTGATGTATGATGAAAACAAAAAACAACAAAACGAAACTAGATAAAATGAAGTAAAGTGCTGCACCATTTAGGCTCGTAATGAGGGTGTATGTTAAGCTCCATTATATCACATCTACCTATGATGTAAAACAGGGCAAACAGACAGACAAACCAAAGTAATTTTATATTAATTTCGATTGTTGCCTTCTCATTGTATTAATTGATTGAAGCCTTACTGCGTTACCGTTTTAATACCCAAAGTTATTAGGCTTCTTTGCGCCATAAATATTTGTTCATCCACTACAAATTCGATGATTACATGGGGGGCTCTTGTAAACACACAGCATCAACCAGCCAGGCGGCAATCCGGCGCGGGGGCGGCGCGGCGACAAGTTGCACTCCGCGTTATTGAGAGCGGCTTCAAAAATCACTAGAATTATCATGGCGTCGTTAATGAACGAGGCCGGCCGCCCGCCCGCGCGCGAGCCCGAGCGCGAGGCTTTGGCGCGGAAACACCACTCGCCTGATGGCAGGAAAGCAGCGCGGCGCACTTGACCGCAGGCGGAACAGCGCGGCTGCTAAATGAGCGGTTGCAGCATTGTAATTAGGCTTCCGACGCCGCTGGCTGCCCGATGCCAGCAAACGGATTGGCGAAAGTCTGCCAGCACGGGCTCTGTGCGGGTGCATGGAGCCAATGCAACCCATCATGACACCATGGGTGTGTCGCGTTGCACGCTGTAGGTCACGCATGCGGTCCTAATAATGGGAAACAGTCCTTAGCTCGAAGAAATCGAGCTTGACTTTTTGGGGGAAGAAATATCGCTATTCCCTTCAATTATACTTACGAAGAACTCGCAGTTTCTTAAACTAAACAAAACTGTGCTAACGTATTGGTGTACCTGAGTCGCCAGTCCCTCTATGAATAGTATTTCAGATATTTTCTCACATGTTGTCAACATCTGGATAGACGATGGAAGAACTTGCTGTTCGGTTGCAGCATTGTAAATAGGCTTCCAACGCAGCTGGCTGCCCGATGTGAGCAGCGGATTGGTGAAAGTGTGCCAGCACGGGCTCTGTGCGAGTGCACTTAGCCAATGCAACTCACCATGACACCATGGATGTGAATAAAGCTCGCGTTGCACGTTGTAGGTCACGCGTACGATCCTAATCATGGGAAACTGTCTTGAGCTCGAAGAAATCGAGCTTGACTTTTTGTGGGAAGAAATATCGCAATTCTCTTCAAGTATACTCACGAAGAACTCGCAGTTTCTTAAACTAAACAAAACTATGCTCGCGTGTTGGTGCACCTGAGCCTCCAGTCCTTCTTTGAATATTATTTCAGATATTTGTTCAAATGTTGTCAACAAATTCTGGATAGACGACGGAAGAACTTAATGAGCGGTTGCAGCATTGTAATAAGTTTTCCTACGGCCGCTCGATGCGAATAGGGGATTGGCGAAAGTCGCCGCAGCCAGCGCGGACTCTGCAACCCATCATGACACCATAGATGGGGATGAAGCTAGCTCTGCACGCTGTAGGTCACGCATGCGATCCTAGTCGAGGGAGCCTGTCTTCAGTGCAAATAAATCGAGGGTAACATTTTCGGAGAAGAAATCTCGCTATTCCTTTCAATTACTTACGAAGAACTCGTAGTCCCTTAAACTATACAAATCTAGTATGTTAGTGTTATTCCACCAGGGCTCGTGTCCTAATATTGCTGATATTAGCTCACATGCTATCAACATTTGGATAGACGAGGGCAAAACTTGAATTTGGATCTGATGCACAATGCCGTGCAGTATAAAAGCAAATTCGTTTAGCATGCAGGGAACAAAACTGTCAGTAGAAAAACATGTGTACCGTTATTTTGGATCGTAGAACAAATACCTATCAACACTTATAAATGTCCATTCTGAGGTAATCTGAGTCATTAAACTAATTCAACATGGCTAAATAATCAAGCCAATAACATACACGTGTTTATCAAGCAGTGGTCAAAGCAATCACTCTTGGATGAATGTGTTTGCCATATGTGGCGGCTGGCCTTCCCCATAGCGACCAGTCTGCAAAGTCAAAGTGACGCTGTTCGAGCCCTGAGACTTCTCCTTCATTTATTAAAAAGTGGCTGGAAGTAAAAGCGAGCCCACAGTCCGAGGCACCGCACCGAGTTATCAGATGAAACAGACCGCAAACCCAGCTCATGACCGCACTCTACGTAAAATGAATGATATATTCGTAGAGTTCCTCCATTTCGCGCCAAAATTAAAGCGAGCTTTTACAATTGCGCCCTGAGAAAGGAAATATTGGGGGTTCTTCGAAGCGTGCAGAAGGAGATGTGACACAAAAAAATATATTTAGGAAAATTACAAAAGTTTGCAAAATTTTAATAACCCTTAAAAATTCTCATTGTAACTCACCCTCCACTGCAACCGGGGGAAGTAGAGATGTTTTTTGGTCTTCGTTCATAGCGCAACTTGCAACGTATTACACTTCCATGAAAATGATTAAGTAAACCTATTTCTGAACAGACAATACTAAATGAAATAATACAAAGCGAAAGAGTTTGACTACACATGTATGTAAAACCAACAACTTACTTCATCTTATGTGTACATATACTTGGACCATTCATTGCTTTCACCATTTTCAAATTCTAATATTCGCTGAATAATTAGAAGTCTTTACACCCTTTGTAGACTACAAATTCTGCCATTGAAACCGTGGACAGTCATGTGTGTTGTTTCCATTCGCTTTTCCCTCGTGAAGTTAAAGGATACTGCAATTTGGATGCAGCACCAATTGTTCAATGCTGTCAGCGAATGGCCAGAGCGGTTCGGGCGCAGAGCTTCGGAATGGCCTTCTGTGGGTGCACTTAAATCAAATTAGAAATTACGGTAACGGGGAATTTGGACTTCATGCCCCGCCGCACAATAACCTCCAATGCTATTAACTGCGTTTAGCGCAAGAAGAATTTTCTGTTGGAAACGGGAAATATATTTCGAAGTAGTGACATAGAGAATAGTGAATTTTTAATGTCCCAATATTTTATGATAATTATTAGAAATGAGTACTTTTCTGGAAAATTATAATAGCAAAAAATACTAATCCATGTAAAAAACATTTAACTGGCTATAAAACAAGTAGTAATATTTCCAAAATAGGCGAACATTACAACTGAAATTGTAAGTAAATAATGTAATCTACATTCAATACACAATGTAACCAAAAAATCAACACATAAAAGAAAACACATATGATCCTTACTTCTTGTAATATTATTGAATATATCCATGATGATGAAACTTGGATAGAATTTGTGAAACATATTGAAGAATATTTCTGTAGTTAAATAGACGTTTAATTTTCATTTATAAATTAATTCAACGCTAATATTGTGCTAATTGAAAACAATTGGAAAGGAGCTTATCGAAAAGAGAATGAAAATCACAATGAGAATAAGAACATTAACGGAATAGTACTCAAACACCAAAAAACAGAATGTATTCTTAACATTCCTGAAGCGACTTAAAAATAATTGGACCTGAGAATGTAAATCGGGTTAGAAATGCAACTCATAATAACGGTCATTTTAAAAGAAAGGTGAAGAAACAAAAACAAAAGTAGTGACGAGATCTATATAGAAGAAATGAAATATACAATAGCCCTGAAAACAGTGATGGTACTACAGCACATATTTATTCGAATTATTTATAATAATTAAATAGACGCGAAGGCAAATTTAAATAATACACATATTTAATTTTTAAAAACATTAATGAAATTGGTACTTGGTGTATAGAATTAAATGAGTTGTGCTGTACCTTTACAAAAAAATAGAACAAAATTGGTGTCATTTTGGAGCAAATTTTGAAAATGTCCTACGAGTTGCATATGAAGTACTCCTAAAATTCAAATATTCGCTTCAAACTCGCAAAACCTCTAGTTTGTCCACATACGGAATATGGTTGATATAGAATATCCATTTTTGGGGAATCCCGAGTACGATTACGGCTCTAGTGTTGATCACAAACGGACGGACGGAGAGACAGACGTATTCGAAACGAACAGAATTCTTTCGGTCTCACGAGCTCCCAAAGCAAGTATTTTTGTCAAAATCTGGACATTGACTTTTGCATTACTATACGTTTAAGAGAAAGCAATAATGTAGGAGATACTGTTAGCTAGGAGACCAAGTCCTTCTAGTTGGACACATTTGTAATGGAATCATGCATCACCATACGTCATCGGGTCGCACACAAGGCGAGCAGCACGGGGCGATGGGGAAGGGGGAGGGGGAGGGGCAACTGCAGCAGCGGGTGGCGTTGTGCGTCGGTGGAGCGTCACAGGGTGTATGGCGCGGCAAGGGGGGATGGGCGACGCACAGGCACTGGGGAGGGAAGAGGGGCGGTCCGCAACCCGACACCCCCTCCGCACCGCCGTCCCCGCCGCCAGGAGCGCGCTAATGCCTGGGTAATGAGCAGGTTATTGGCTCAATCAGCCGGTCTCCCGCGCCGCCTCCCCGCTTCGCCTCGCAGCCGCCCGCCCGCTTGTCGTCGCCCCGCCGCCGCGGCGACTCTCCGCCGGGCGGCCGCTCGCCCGCGCGCGCCCGGGCCGCTCACGCCTTGCGACGAAATCGCTTCATTGATTGGTTGGGCTTTCCGGACACGTCAATGGATAAGGTCATTATTTCCACAATTTTAGTGAATATTACGTTACGGGAGGTAACCGGCTCTTTCACAGCTTGGACGTGAAATCCAGCGCTATCCTACACGTCTGCTAACGGAGATTCCCCATCCAGGAATCTCCGCCAGGAGGGCAACGCTCCAGCTCTACGCTCCCGACATGTGCATTAGTGCTGTGCATGTGAGTGTATGTGTGCGTGTGTAAGAGCAGAGGAGGGACAAGGATGAGGAAGGAAAGATCGCACGCGGTCCGTGACCCGTTTGTACTGTCCCGATAATCATCTGGTATGCATAGGAGAAACCACAGAAAACAATCAGAGCAGCCGGCTGCTAGAATTCTTCCGTAGACAGAGGTTGAATTTGACCCAGCTATCTAGCTAGTGGCTAAAATTCGCCCTTCCGAGGGTCGAATCCTACGACCTCCTGGTTCGAGTCGCTGCAGTGGCAACACTTGTTGCCCCGAGCCACCTCAGCTGGTGGTTCCCTTCGAATCGAAAGCCACCACGCTCCCGCTCTGTTCACGGAGCCAGATCTCGAGGCCTTCGCACCACTAGCCTTTCCCAATTTCATACACCTCCACCGAATACCTTGCTACCTACGTACCCTTCGCTACCTACCTTCCTTTTTATATAAACACATTTATTTATTCTCAGACAGAAAACATTATTCAGTACAAGCAATTTACAGATGTGCTTTCAGACTTATGCTAGTTACAAATGTAAGCTAACTTAATCTACATTCTGAAGAGGATACTCTAGGGGACGACCTCGGGTTTTGCACCACGGTTGGCTAAGTATTTTGAGAAAGGCTTCGAACGGAAATCTATTTTTTATTCGGGGGTGGGTTAGTTTTTTTGCTAGATTGAAATGGGATGCTGCTAGTATGTCTGTTAAGTTTCGGAAGAAATTTTATGATGTATGGGCTAGTTGGTTTATTATTGTATTGATGTTCAATTTGGAATGGAGTTGTTTATTATTTACGAACTAGGGGGCATTAGTGATTAATCTGATTATATATATATGGGCATGCGTAGAGCATTATTGGTCTTGTTATAGTTTTATATTTTGCCATACGAGAGTAGAGTTTGTTTATGACAGAGATTTGTGCTTGTTGATTATGACCTATCTTCCTACACAAAATTTCCGACTTATCAAGAACACCGTTCCTCAAAAACACTTAAATGAAGTTGGGAAACATGCGCCCCTCTCCACATATACACTGAGCTTGAAAGTGTCCTCGAGGCATCGAACACTCAACACTGATTCTGTCGTGGCATGTTGTTTCCCGTGAGTTCATGATCATACCACCCGCAACGGCTATGCCTCCCACATTCTGACTTCATTGTCTCTGATCCTGAGTCTACAGCCTCACCTCTACAGCCTCACCTGGATAGGTACGGATTCTGGTATATAGATTTTTTTACAGTTTGTGACAAGATAAATGAAATCAAATCATCCGTACAAACTGCCCTCCCGTCGTCAATTGGATCGCAACTTCTCCGTCAGTGTCCCTCACAGCAGAACACTCTCGTGTAGTCCTTTCCATGATCTATAGATCTCATTGCTCCGAATGAGCTACTTTCCAGTCCTGACTCACTTCCATGTGTTTTCCTGTCTTGTCACGTCATATGCGATCGCCTTTCCTTTTGCTTGCCTAACAACATTTATGCGGCTTCTCTGTCGTGTCCATTATTAAATTTCACTGCTATTCGTTATTAACAATACCTGATGCATCCAGTAAACTGTTCGGCGAAGGCCAGGCGGTCTTCATTTACAGTGATAATTATCTTTGTGAAATAAATACCGTTCAAATGAAATTAACATTAACACGCTTATTAACAAACCCAATTTGCAATTCCCCGACTACACGTCGAAGTGAAGGGAATAGAGAGAACTTTGTAAACCTTCTGAAGAAGTAACTGATTTTCGAGTTCCTGCGGAGTGAGCCAATGCGTAATTCACACAGACAACGATGGAAACGACTAATTCCGAACATGTTGATATTTTCTTATAATTATTTTGGGAAAAATAACCAGTTAGTTCGAAAATTGGATTACTATAGCCAGTGTAAATACCAAACAAATTGTACATTATAAGAAAGTAAAAATCACCATGAGCCGACCTGGATGGCCGAGGTGGCGAAGAGCGAGTACCGACTCAGCGCTTCGGTTCGAAGGGTCGCGGGTTCGAGTCCCGCCTTGGGCATGGCTGTTTGTCCCTTGACTTTGTGTGTGTGTGTTGTCGCGGAGGGCCTCGCGTTCTGCTGACCCCAGATCAGAGGAGCCCGCAAGAGTGTTTGTCTAGTGTATTGGTCGAATATGCGTTCCTTCGGGACGTAAAGGGCAACCGGCTGTCGGCTGGATAAAAGCCCTAGGAAAAAAAATCACCATGAACTTCTGCTCAAGTAGATTGACAAATGTTTCTAATGTCATTTTGCTGATGAACGTTTCATTTCTCCACAGCACTTTTTAGACATCTTGTATAACGTTTGAAGCTGAGCTTGCGGTGAGTCAAAGGATTAAGTAAACATTTAATTTCGGAAGAATTTAAAAAATCGAATAAAAACGTCGAAAAACGCAAATCTGTGATTTCCACTTTCCGGGAGTACAGTCTGACAGCCTGTACATTGCGAACGAGCCCGATCTCACCAGCGGGCCGTCAGAAACGCAGTGCGCTCGCTAATCGATGCGCATCACCACATAACGTCATGAGTTTGTCACTCATGGCGCGACCGCGCGCGACCTCCGCAGCAGTGCAGGAGTAGTGTTGATGCTTCAACATTTATAGGATCCTGTGAGCAGTTCCGCTCGGTGATGCAAAGTACCAATAAGTAACTTGAATACACAATATGAAAGGTACCTACGATGAATAAAGATATTAATGCAACAAATTGTACTGAAGCAACAAATAATATATTAAAGCAACTATTGAAAAAACGTTTATTGAATAGGACTAAAAGAAGTAAACATAATTTTATAATGCCATTTGTATTGGTTTGCTGGTGAAGCCGACTCAGCACCTTGGCCGGAAGGGTCGCGGGTTCAAGTCCCGAACTGGGCGTGGTTGTTTGCCCCTTTCTTTCATGTATGCGTATTTGATTTAAATTTGTTACTATTTTACTCAGTACTAGTATGTTAAAAACACATTTAACTTAATGCTTTTCACCAACTAATTTTTAAGTCATCAGAAGATGCACATCTTTTGGGTAATTATAATAAAAATATTGATAAAAATTATACGTTGCATTACTATGTGAAGGAATACCGCAATTTTTTCATGGAATTTAACTCCTTCATATCTGAGTTTACTTACAGTAAAATATAATTCAAGTTCTTCAATGTACTCTATTTCACATTTCTATTTTCATAAGAAGTTAGATCGCTTTGATATAAATCTACCTTCAGAATATTTCCTCAGTTTTCAAGAAATGACATCATCACTTACTCAACCTTTGCCTGTAAACATCAAACCTCTCAGAATATTATAGAAAGATTTTTGACCGTGATGTTTAAATTTTATAATTTTGTAATAAACTGACTAGGATACAATTTTCTACAAACGATTAGTGGAAAACCGCTACGTTAAACTACGTCTCTCCATCCTGTGGTACCAATGTTTTAACACCTACCGTATCGCCAGAACTCTCCCCGGAGCCTGGAATCGTGGGCAACAACTTTCTCTTCGCAATGCCTCAGCCCTGGCGAAATTTCGAGAGCCGTTGGTCCGTTCCCTGGGAATTTCTCGTCAATCCCCATAGCGCGGATTACATTATCGATTGCAATACGACTTCAAGAAACTTGGTACATTTGCTCAGAGTTAGTTTGCCGAGTGCCAATATGAAACGTGGGGAAGAATTTAAAGCGTTGTATCTTGGAAACTGCAGCGTCGACACGGCCATTGGAGAGCGGATCATAAAGAACGAGTAGTTTTGAACACTGTGACCACGCCACCCACGATTTTCTCTCCGGTGAACTCTCAGAATGCTTCGAACAAACTCTGCGAAAATTGTCGGTCGCATTTCTTTCAAACACCTTCCGTTTGAAGTAACTAATAAAAGTATTGCTTGGATTGAAAAACCTAATTTACAGAAATAGTGCGAGCAAACTTTTCATTATTAAATCTTTTCCTTTCAAACAATTTCACAAAAAATGTTAGAATTAGAAGCAACAAAAAAAAACACTTTTTGTGAAGATGAAATTGAAAAATGAAACAAGACTCTTTTGAATGAAGTCTTACAGGGAAATATAAAATTATGAATGAAACAAATTATTATACATTTTCTGTCCTCGAAAAATGTACAAAAAAATGAACTTGAGTCAGTTCGAACGGAAAAAACCATAGGTAAAAAATATAAACATTATCATAATTCGCTCAGCCATGATTATTATTTTTACCTTAATGATATGTCTTTCTCTAATTTTCACTCTGAATGTTATTGGCGATTCCCTGGATGCGCAAAGCATATTACTATATATTTAGAGACTCCGCTTTCGCTTTACAAGATAATTTGACAAGCACAGTTTTTCAAAAAATGTTATATTAAACATGGCATTATGAATTTTTTAACTATCAACACACGACACAGTTCAATTTTATGAGATAATGTCAGCAAATGTTAGTGGACAAAATGTAGTTTTTAAATCATCTACAGAATTTAAAAATAATGATTGAACAAATATGTTCAAGGGGGACGTAAAATCGAAGAACTTACAAATTGTTTCGTGTTCTAAAAATATTTAGTTTCAATGTAAATAATTAGTATTTTAAATTAAATATTTTCGTTTTATATATCTAAATTATAATCAGTAAATTCCGAAAAACTTTATTTACAATTTTAATAATCCATATTATATTTGCATCACATGCATACATTAACTTATGAATCAATAGTGCCATATGCAAACAGAGTCTGCATGAGCACGCACATTTCTGGCTTGATAAAATTCCCTGGAATATTTGTGAATAATTACGATACGTAAAGCTAATGCCATCACGAACATGATAATTGCCTTACAATTCTATAAACGTTATTGGTGCAGAATTCAAATACAAAAAATTTAAAATTGATATTCAAAGTCATGCCAACAAAGATTTATTTACTGTTGACTTTTAAATAACATATTTTAAGCTTTTCGAGAACAATTATGTTTTTAGACAACTAATACTCTTAAATGTTTGAAATAATTTACCGTGAAGAAAACGGCTACTATTTTGATATATATATATATATGCAAATTATTTCCTCATCATAACAATCATTAAAATAAAAAAGAAAATAGTTTACGAAATCCGTTACTTGATTAAGCGATCCTTGCAAGTAATAGGAGAAAGTGTGTGGTGAAGTAGCATCAGTTCTTTACAAGGGCTGACGTTATCGGTTATTGGTTTCATCACTAATTCGTCCCTAATTTCTTCATTTTTAATTTTGTCTTTCTCAGGCGGAACCTTTAACGGACCTAAGAAACTTCATTTTTAAGGCCTGTGGTTGTTTTCGGTCATTATTTCTTAGCGTATACTTCGTATTGAACTGAAAACTGTCATGTCTTATATATTTTTATTTTTCTATTTAGTTTACTTGAAATTTTGCCACTTACAGATAAATGATTATTATTTTACTTAATATGCTTTTCTTCTTCATAAAATATCTCACAACCTGTATACTACAAAGGAGAAGCCTGTTCTATCAGCTAGTTAATCAGGATTTTTTTGTTCTTATTGCGTGAATATATGAAAAAGCCATCGTTTAAGAGTCAGTTATGGACACTTTGAAGTTGATTTGGATTTTTTTCTAAAACCTGAAATGTAAATTTCTTGTCGCATGAAAACTCATACATATACTCTTCAAAATTAGTGCGGAAGTAGTAATTTAGATTCTTCATAAACGTTTACATCAGTCTAATTTCATATTTGTTTAAAGATGCTAGCGATTATTTTCCATAGATACAAATGTACCTCAATGAATGGAAATATTTTTTTAAACAAGTCCAATAGGAGGTAGAAACATTACGAATAATACTCACAGAAACTGTAAAACATACGTTTTCTACGAACTTAAAAATACATTTAAAAAAAGTTTATAATTATTTTGACAATGCATCTGGAAATGGAACATCATTCGGTGTGTAAACTACTTACATTCAATTTATTCCTATGCGATAAACTTCGTTTTATAACTGCATTGAACCACATTTTTCTTCCCTCTTCTCTACGTTACAAATATGGAAGAATGCCAGTATTCCTCTTCTATCAGGTCACGAACGCGAAAGTACGGATCTGTTCATTGACCAGCGTATATGTCTTCGAAACAAGCACTACAATACATCGAAACCTTCTACTCCAAAACATTGGATCTTCAAATTCATACATTGAATGCAGCATACTTGATACAAACACAGTACTGGATAAAAACGTTTCAAAGAAACATACTAATTTGTTCAAGGTGAAAACATAATTTAAATTAAAGCTCTTGAAATTTCAAATTACTATAACGCATTTTTAGACATGGCACAAGAATGACAGTTATATTACCAATTAACGCAAATACTTTTCATGGAGGAAGATCTATATACTAGACGACAAAATGCTAAAGCATCAGCCATAATTCGTACGAACAACGATATTTTTAAACGAAGAAAACCTCAGTAAAACGTTTAGCACAAATACCTCTTCGAAAATGCGAAACAATTTTAACAGAGGCCTAATTTTCGATGGCAATATATCACACCATGCGCGATAATTCATAGTGCACGAAAACTGTGAAACGGAACATAATTCGCATTGCTTTGCATATTGTATATTTCTGTAAGCGTTATCGGAGTGAGTCCTCTGTCAGCGACGTTGTACGTCACGCCAACACGATTAATGAACTCATTTATCGCTCTGCGAGTGATGTTTGCGGATTGGTGCGTGAGCTACTGCTTACTGCACTAAACATCCACTGCCCGCTTTCTGACAAGTCACAAACGCGCTTTATAGTATTTTTCCGTATGGGTGTGTAATTATTTACTAGGGTGTAAGTACTTTTAAATGTTCATTGTGTGCTCATTAATTTCATTCTTTTCCTGAACATTCTTTTTAGAAACCCGTATCCTAGGTTAAAAATACGTCTCATGTCCCCGTATTTTGACGTAAGCAAATTCCGTAACGTTTTCAATCCGACATTTAATCAAATATAATTTTAGTTGTTTTTTTTTGTTTAGTACGAGATTCTTTAACTGCGTTTTTATTATTAGAATGTGTAGATGCGTATCAAGAATAAAGTGATAAAATTAATCATTTTCTCAATAATATCATGCTGTTAAAAGATTGCCCACGCGAAATTTTGATATTCCGAAGACATTTCCTCACAAGCCACAAAAAAACTAGTTTAGAAAATCTATTTTGCACAGCAATATATTAGTTGCACGCACGTTCTTTCACCACATTCAAGCCAATACGGTATTCCAATAGTTTCGTAATTGCATTAAAATAACAGAATGGTATATTTTTCTGAACCCTTTCAGAGCAGTTATTGGAATACACGAAGCTTCTCCATTTGTTCACACGGAATAATAATAAGCAAAGACTAGAAAAGGAAGAACACATAATTGAATTATCTACGACCATAGTACTGTATTCTTTCAATAACGGGCAACGCGTCCGGAATTTAATATCAATATCGATATCGGAGAAGCATTTTTATAAATTGTCTGCATATTCTGGGACTACACAGCTCCAGTAAAAATTCAGACTTCAACTCCCAATCGTTTTATTCACGTCGCAGGAGACCACTCTGTCATTTTAACCCACAACTATATAAGCAGAGTATACAAAACTTCATCGTAGGGACTAAGCTGCAATTTTCGCATCGCAAATTCGTGCCTGCAATATCTATGTATACGTAACACTAAATGATTTATTGTAGGGCGTAACCACAGTGCAGCGATGCCAACCGTATCTCAATAACATATGTTGTAAATATTCATCAATTACGGGAGCTCATCCGATCGTTACAGCATGCAGGCGAAATTGTTGGCGCTGGGCGTGCGAAACGGGGCCAGGGCCCGAGACTGGGGCGGGGGCGGGGGCGGGGACGGGGAGGCGAAAGGCGGGGGCGGAGCCATGGCGAGGCGTCCGCAAGCGACACGCGGGGCCACATCATTCTGCCATTTATTGATAATAAGCCGGGCGGCCCAAGGCTGGCACTAATAACATCTGCACGAGGCACAGGGCCGTTTCCCCACAGCCTCCCCCCTCGCGGTGACCCACCGTCCCCTCGGGGGGGGGGTCACATAGCGCATGCTCTCGCCAGCCACCATGGTACACCGACGCCCTCCTGGCAATCCGCTCTTCCCACTCCACGCCTCTCTCCCAATATCCTAAACCATTCCTCCTCCCACCTCGTCCGCACCTTTCTTCTTACCGGCGACCCAGTCCCACACGTGCCTGCACGTCTCCTCCATCTCCCAGCCACGCCGAGTCGCGCCGCGTGCAACGCAGGCAGGCGGCGCCGCAATTTATCGGGCGGGCTGCACTCGTCACCGCTTGCGCTGCAGCGGCGCCCGCCCGCTCGCTCGCCCCTTCGCCCGCTCGCCCGCTCACCGCATGTTTTATTGCCGTTCAATTTGCAGCTTCGCGCAGTGGACGCGCAAGCAATGCCACCACTGGCGCCACTGTCCCTTGCGCTATCTACGACGCCTCTGTCGCTCTGCGTGCGGATCCTCTATTCCGTGCAGAATTCCGTGCAGGGACGCGTCCACGCCCACGCAGGTCGCGTCAGATAACGTTGAGAAGTTTTTAATCTCGGCAGGTATGCGGACGTCTCTGACTACAAGGGATCCACGTTTTTTTTCTTCGTGTACTTTTTGTAGCTGTCATCGTACCGTCCTTTGACTTCATTCATTCACTCAGCAAATTACATTTAATTTTTTCAGAGAGATTTACAAATTAATGTAATAGAACATGAATATTGATGAAGAACATTAGTTACTTCCAATTATGGAAGTACCAATATGCATATATTTTCTGATAAAATAGTATGTTTTAACCAATCACATTAGCAGCACGAACCTACTGCTATACTTGAATATGGCCAATAATCACTAACGAACGTGAATCAGGCACAACATACTACATTCAAACTTTTAATACTGAAAAAAAGAGAAACTTATTAGATATCACTGCTGGCTGACGAAGTCATTTTAGTGACGCCCCAAATTCTGTGAAATAAGAAGTTGTGGGACAAGAGTGGCTTCAATTACATTTAATAATGAATGTGTGAAGAATTAACTGCCCCGAAAATCACAAATAGATTTCAAAATGGGAACAATCTCTTACGTTCTAATATTTTTATACGCTTCATCTACCGCTCATGTAATTGTGATTTTTCAGCAAATGCTAAGACCTTTTCAGAAAAACTCTCGTTAGATTATGAACATACTTAATTTACTTTCAAATTAGCAGTATATTTATCTCATTTATTCAACATTGTGTACTAAAACTTATACGAAGTTACAGATACTATTAAAACATCTCTTTAGTAAATGAAATAAAAAATTGAGTCCTTCAAAATCTGGTTCAGAAGCACTACCGAAAATCAATACTACCGTAAAAACGGAATCAGAATTTTATTAAACCTTTCGTGTTATTTGTAGTCGATATTACAGAGTGCTCTCATTTGTTTTGCAGAAATGTCCGGGTTTAATAGTATCACGGAAGTATATGAACGGATATAAAGCTCCAGTCAAACAGGGAAATCCGATTTAATTATCCTAGACTGAATAGAACATTAACAGTAAATACGAGAACATATGTTGCGACTATTTTCGTGGAAATATTCGAGCTTCGTAATCAAATATAGTTCGTTTAAATTCAGAGACTGTTATCGTTCCCTCCCGATTTAAAGAATGCCGACATTTCCTCGGGACGAATACACACTGAGTAATTCCTGCTCAACGCAGCTCACGAATCATGTAGCTCGGATTATCACAAATGAATGCTGGTGAGTAATTGGACACCTCACATCTACCAGCAACGAGGTAATTTGACTCCTGTTATACGGTACGTAGTATTCGAATATTCGAACACCGGCAATACGAATACTGGAATAGGGTATTAAAATTCTATCTATTGAATATTCTCGTGTTTGTCGACTGACAACACTAATTCCAACAGGTGCCCAATACGTCGACATCATAAACCTCATGTCGCGATGAAACTCGGCAATGCGCTTAGCAAAATTTCTACTTTCACTTTTAATAACCTCGTGAACTTAGCGTCATTAAGTACTAACCATAATTTCAGTACGACTTACAAGATGAGTGTTCATACGCGGAACCGAGATTAAGCAATAAAAAGGGATCCCTGTCGAAGATATTATAGTTTTCTCTCATATTTATCTGAGAGAAAACAGTAATTCCCGTCGGTGTTTTCACAAACAAACACCCATTAATGTAATTTTATGTAACTAAAAAGGATATACACTCCAGTGTACAGAATAAATACGTAAGTTGCATGATCATTTCAGTTGCTATGTACCCCATTTTTTTGTGACCATTCCAGCCAAACAGACTGACTAATTTTCATAATTTTCAAATAACGCGATTAATGTGCTTTTTTTATTCTAACTAATATTTTTACTTTATTACCAAATACACAGCGCACAGCGAGGAAAAGACAAAAATTCAAAATTTCACTTCTCCAGACGCTAAGGGAAAAATCTATAAACATAGGCTTAATTGTTCTTTAGTGATATGAACATGAGCTTCTTTAGTCATATGAATTTTGACAAGTGTGGAAGCTGCTACATAGCAGAGCTCTGCAACTATGAAACTCTTGTATCAAACTGCCCGCCAGATTCGAATCTTCTCTTTCACCAGCGCGTCACTGTCTCATATTCTGATAAATGCTCAATGAGATTGTTCTCCATGCGCATCATCTAATTATCCACCATTATACTCTCAACTACAGTGACGTGTACTTCGCATAAAAATAGTTTTATTCAACAAAAATAATTTTATTTAAACTTTTCAAAAAAATTAATGCATTTTTCGCGTTTGATTATTTAGAAGTTTTTCAAGATGTAGCTGAAGTGTAAGTCACACATTGTCATATTGTAATTGTTCGAACAAGCAATAATTTATTAAATAGTTTTGTGCATTACGCAAATCTATTGCATACATCCTGTCACAATACCAAAGTTTAGTACAATTAAATCTTAATATAATTTCCATGTCTCGCATTACATCATCGTTCAGGCTGCTGGTTACAGCGCGCGGTTACAGCGTTGCAGCGCATGTATTCCCCGAATCGGCAACGTTGCCCCGGCGCCTTATAACGATTATGTCATCAGAACCAATTTGTTAATCTTACAAAACACATCAGAAATTCCTAGCTTTAAAATCACATGCAATCGTGTAATTGTAAATTAACAAACAAAATTGTAATTGTAATTTACAATTCCAACTAAATATATTTCTAATTAATGTTCAATTCTGTATTTTCTAACTTACAATGTAAACAAGATTCTTATTGGTCCAGAGTCCCAACGGCGCCAACGGACAATTCGCCCGCCGTGTAACACACAGCTCGGTTAGTTGAGCTAAAACCTTTACGCGAAGCAGACGTGTCTCCGCCATGTCCATGTCTCCACTTGTACAAATTGTTAATTGTGTAACTGCTGCAACTTGATATGCGCGTGTGTGCAACATTTACCTTAAAGCGTTGTTATTAACTGTAATCAACTACTCAGAGTATATCTTGTGAAGAACTGATTCGCTTGTGGTCACGTGTGAACTGTGCTCCGCGTTCACGCCAGTTACACGAAACAATTTTAATATATTTCCGATTGATTGTGTAATGCAATGTTACTTCTATCAATGCAACTCTTGTTAATTACTGAACTGATTCGCTGTCGGTTATGCGTGAACAGTGCTCGACGTTCACGCCAGTTACACGCAACAATTGTAATACAATGCTGCTTCTATCAATGCAATTCTGTTAACTATTGAACTAAATTTGCTTGCGGTCGTGAACTATTATGATAGTCATATTGACGTGCCGTGTTCATTTCTGCATTGGCAAAATATGTGTTTGTTGGCAATAATGATTGGAGCTGGAGACAACAGCGTGCGTGCACAGACCTGCACGCTTAATCTGTGAACCAACACTACGCCGGCTGCGCTTCGTTGAGGACGTGACGTCATGTCTTGCAACGTGAACGAGATCACATCAACGCTGAATCCCTGAGCATGGATATTATTGTAAGTCATATGTTATGATATATCTTTTCAGAATAGATGAGTAGTGTGCCTTTTGTCGGAACAAGTAAAGTGTGTTTTAGTTGTGTGACTTAGTTGTGTGACTGTATGAAAATGTCAGTAATCTTCCCATCACTCCAATTTCATTCACCAAGGTGCTTACAAAATTTAATCATCTTCACAAGGGATGCAATTGTATAATTGCAACTTAATGTATTTATCCATTTAGTCAAAATATAAGTATTTACTCTCTTAATTTGTGTTCTTCCAATCTTCTGAGTAATGGCAACCTTCCCTGTAGTTACAGAAAACAGTACGCACACACTTAAAGGAACTGGTCCGCCGAAACAAGTTATCCAAGGTAAGATGCTGTGGTTGATTAATTGTATATTAACGTCCAAAACAGTCCATTGCTGAAGAACCCACTACACTAGTAATATTACATCGTCGATACCAATATTTCGAGAAAGGACATGCACCACTAGTTTCCGTCTGTAAAGACTCTTAGTCAGTGTACACAATATACGTTGGCAAATTATGTTGAATGTAAACAACATAATGATAATATATATTCAAATAAAGCTTCATTATATATATATATATATATATATATATATATATATATATATATATATATATATATTGCCATTGGCTCCCGAGGAACAACCGAGGGAACCCGCGGCAAGGATATTTTTCTGTTGGAAGAAGAGAGCTCTCTAAAATTTGTTGAGGTTAGTCGAGAGCGCTCTGTCTTCAATTGTGTGGAAGAAGTAGTCGATCAGTGCGGAGTGCTTTATGGTGTGCTATCCATCGTTTCAAGAACTATTCTTTTCGTCCATTACGCCGGCTAAGCAAGAGGAAATAATCCTTGCATGAGTCCTGGCATTTGACAGGGTGGAAATAAACCACCGTTTCATGAACTTAAAAATACGTGGATGAACCACGTCGCTTCTAGTGGTCGAGTAGCAGAGAATTGTGTTGCGAACGGGTGGAGGTTGCGAGCGAAGGAGTACTGGTACGAAGAAATAGTGCAACGTGCGCCATCACCAGTGGAGCTAGGATCCAACACTGGGGCCATTTTGAACTGATTCGTGCTGTCAAATTCACGAGAGCACAATCCACCGCTATCACTTCCCAATACACTTCAATAACTGCGACGAAAATTGAAGAACATGCAGTTTCCGATCGACAAGCTTTGAAGAAAAAGGCAGTCGAAAGAAATGAGGTGCGAGCGTTTGCAGCTGAGAAGCGGGGACCTCAGCGTTGGATTAAGCCGACCGGCACCGCATTTGGTTGTTTGAGAGGAAGGTTCCAGAGTCAAGGCCGCGACGGTCTACGGAAGGGTCACAACCGCCAACAAGTTGGAACTGTGGCCGCGCCGAGTCGGTGCATTTCTGCCGCCCGCTCGCTTCGCGGACCACGGTAGCTACATCCAGGCAGCCCCGCAGAGTACATTCACCCCTTCCGTGTTGCAGAAGCGTGAGTACTCGTGTGAACAAAGACAGGAATATTTAAAATCTTGCATGATTAAATGGCTACTATCCAAATTGGGTCAAAAATCAAAGAACTGATTTAATTGAACATTCAATAAAATTAAATTTAGTGAGAAACAAAAACAACCTTTGGATTTGTAATGAAATCTTAATTGCTTGCAATACTTGTGTGCATGATATTGCCGATATTATTGAGTGAAGTGTTTAACCTTAATGTTCATTGTAAATTACCATGAGCTCATAAAATAGTTATTTATGTAAATTAATTTAGTTGAAGCGAGGTAAAGGTATTATTGGCATTCGTTCAGTTTTTCTTTGTATGTGTTTACTTCCGGTTAAAGAATATATGATTTTATATCTCTAACCCACAATCTTTTTCTTTGTCGTAAACTTCCCTGTATGCTCCCTAACTTGCAGTCCTGGTATTAGTGTACAAAGGACAATTGAATTAAATCAACTCAACAGGTCTGACGGCGGATCGGCCGTGAACTGTCGGACGTCAAAGGTAACGCCTACGCGGAGAGAAGCTCACTTAGAGATAACGACGCCTGATCGGAAAAGTTGCAAATGCACGACGCGCTGCTGGAATTTTGACGGCGTGTTCCGTGACTATATATATATATATATATATATATATATATATATATATATATATATATATGAAGGGGTCACCAGCAAAAGGTGCTGACTCTTTGTAATGTGTCAGCACAATGTGTACAATGTAAGGTTCTAAAATAATCAAAAATTTCGTTATTTTGCATTACATTTTTTATTTGATTTTCCGCATTGTTTCTATAGTATTTACGAGTGTTCTGCAGTAGTTTACTCTTATAATCTCTTGATGCAAATCGTCATATTCTGCCCACTTGGAAGATCTTATCACAAGAAGCATAACATTTCTCCTCAACGAAGTGTGTATGTTTCGTACATCGTCAGAGAAATTCGTAGCTAAGTTTTCCACACTTATGCAATATTCAAAACTAATTTTCCTCTGGGAGTTCTAAGAGATGTTCCGAGAGAACGCTTACACGTTCGTCTAAATACTCTTCGTCGCGTGTTCTAGGCAGAGTAAAATTACATCGTTTGCGTGTGCAGCCTTCTGCGGCAGGCAGCTCCAACGGCGCAAGGCTTCAGCCACGCTGCCGTCTCTCCTGGAGGCTGAGACAACTATACTGAAGCCGGGTCACTCGAGTACAAAAGCGGATTCATCTCCGCAAAAAGAGAGAAATGCCGGACTTACGAGGCGAAGTGGAAAATACATGACGCGGTGTCCCGAAATTCTCTTTCTGGGGGTCGTGCGGTTGGTATTACGACTGTGTGGTGCGTATTAAGCTCCGGCGGCAGTGACCGCGAATAGGCCGATACGGGAGTAGCAGTCCCCTAACTGACTCCTTCGCTCATCGTCTTTTATTTTTTCACCCCCCTTCTTCTCGTTCTGATCCCCCTAAGGAAAAGTAGTGAGATGGTTGGAAGGCTGGTACGATCAAAGACGTACGCAGAAACTCCAAGCTGATGTAAGTCCTCCGTAAGTTTGCATCCATGTTTTTTTTCCTTTTAAAGATAATTTATCAAAAGAAAGTAGAATTTTTAATAGTTTTCGAAATACGTTCGTAACAGGACAATTACTTTAATTATTATTCTAAGTAAAAATACTAGCTATTCTGTACATTACTGTTTTGTATGCCCTTCTATATATATTTTGTGTACTTCTAAGGTCAGTGAAAGCCCAGAGCGAGAATACGCTTCTGCATCAAGCACATCGAAATGAGTATGTTAAAATTAATTATTTACACATCCTAAGTTCAAGTATTATCCTGACAGACAAAATATAAGGAGTCTCGCAGCTATGTAGTTTTCCCAAACACTTGGTTGTTGCAAAACGTTGTACAGAATTATCTACAATTGCGGGTGCTATCACGTTTTATGGCATACACAAATATATTGTCACTGGCTATTGTTTATACCATACATGGTACATAATCTAAATATTCTATTATGAACTTCTCCAACCAACGTTTACCAGAGCATAATGGTCCGGAATCGTGCAGAATATCTGAAGTGCCAAATGAAGGCCAAGCATATTGTCACTTTTTTATAGTCCTGGCAGCAATGCTCTTGGGAAAGCAGAAACGCATTTAGGAAGAAGTTAAGAGGAATTTAAGAGCGTCGAATTCGGGAGGGGAAGAACAAATTAAAGGAATGGAATCGTCGGAGCACAAGGAAAGTGACGCGTCTGAAAAATCGTAATTTCTTTGGTAAGTGAAAAAGGTGTTAGAAAAAAAATTATTTTTTCTAGTAAAAATTTCATACACAAAAGTCCCATCACAATCATTAAATGTAATAAAACACTTTGCCATATTCCACGAAATAGACGGCTCCGCACATATTAAAATCGTTTTCTTGCTAAATGAAAGAAGTTCAAATGTGACACATTGCTTGTGCACCAACGGTATATGGCAAACAGGCGTTCTCTTAAAAATAAGAAGAATACGTCGGGATGGCAGGAAGCGGTGTTTCATAGGCAACGGTCACAGTTGAAACGATGCTGCCTGAAATATCGATCGGCCCACGTCGGACGGACGAAAAACCAAACGAAGCGGATCAACTTCCGTCAGCCGACGTTTTCGGATGTCTTTCAAAGAAGTCGTTCGGGTTCACTAGGACCTTTTGCATTTACCATCATGTGTTTGAATAAATCCAGCACATCGGTCAAAATCGTCAGACATCGGCCGACCGAAATTTCGTTCAAAATCGCTTCCACCATGACCGTTGTCTAAGTCGGGTAGTTGAGCGGCCGCCGGCGACGGGAGCGCTAGCTCACTACACCTCAAGCTCCGGGGGCGACTAGTGCGGTGAACAGACAGTCGCAGTCGGCGCGAACAGTGAGCTGTTTCACCGAACTATCTGGACAAAAACACTACGAGAATACTGTAAAATCTTAATCCTACTTCATAGTCCATTAAGAAAGAGAAATGAAAGATAAAATGAGAAAAAATATTGAAAATGAATTGTATAAAAATTTTATTGCAGGACATCTTCTTAAAAAATGTTGTTTATTTAAGAATCTTTAATTATTTAATACCATACTACGGATTATACAACTATATCTAGTACAATAACTTAATTCCATACTGTTATCTTTGACAATTATTACTGCATCAATTACTAATTTTTTTAAATGGAATCTAGATGAAAATACCGATAATTTTTGTTTAAAATTATAATTGACTGAACAATCACTATTACGCTTTATATTATAAGATGCCCCAGAAACCTTGCGGTTTTGATCGTTATAAGGAGATAAAATAACAAGGGGTAGGAAGGTTTGTGAAATATCAAATGCCAACAGTTTGTAATTGCAATACGATTATTGCAGAAAATTGCAGCAAAAAAATCGGTGACCCCCCCTCATTAGAGCTAACTTATGTTAGGTTGTAATATAAATGATGGACAAAAACTGACATTGTCAACGAAAGCTGAAACTTTTTCTAATACATTGATGGAAAAATAAAACTCGGGTCATATTTAAATTGTATTAAAAAGAAATTTGAATTTTAAAGCAATTCAAAAGTGTCAGATTTTCTTAATTTAAAAAAACTTTATTAAATAGAAATGAACAGCAACAAAACTACTGCAAACATATTATTGCCCCCTTTCGTATGTATATCCGCATTGTTTACTCTTACTCGGTTCCAACTATCATGACAGACACAGCGAGAGATTTATGATTCCATCTCTCTCCAACACATTTTTGAAGTGGACTTTTGCCTAACTAGTAGGACCAAAACCGCAGTGCGTGCCGGGCGGGCGGAGTGCGGCGGCGGGGCAGCGTCGACTGGTAGGCGGAGAGCGGCTCGCCGCAGCGGCATCGGCCGCGGGCTGCAATCGGAGCGTCGTCGTTGGCGGCGGCGATGCCATCGCCGGGCAATTTCCCCGCGGCGCGCCGCCGCTGATACCGTCAAAGGTAAAACAAACGCAGGCGCGCTGGCGCTCACGTGCCGCCTCCGCCCCCGCCCCCGCCCCCGCCCCCGCTCACGCCTTCGCCCGCGCCCGCGTCCGTGCCGCACGCGTAATGAATGCGGCGAGGCGGCGGGCAGCGGGCGGCGGGCTTCGGGAGTGCAGCGAGCCGCCGAGCGCCGAGTGGCTTACCCCCCCCCCCCACCGGGGGGGCAGGGGCTGCGTCTGCCCAGCGAGCTTCAGCACGCGAGCAGTACGCCCTTCGCGAAATACACGCGTAGTCACCTTGGCGCAACGTGAAACATTAGAGCAAAGATCTGCTTGGTCAGTCGTCAAAATATTTCCTAAGGTGACTGCACAATATTGAATTTGATACTATAGCAATATTATTGAGTAATAAGTTGTTTTAACTAATTACTCAATAATATTACGAAAAAACAACATTAACAAGTAACAATGTTAACCAAAAATTGAGGTGGGTTTTCGAAAATGCATCAGTTAATACTGAGTTGGCAAGCAACAAAATTACTGTATCGCAGAGGAGTTGACCTGTAGAGTGCCATGAAACATCGAACAGTCAACGATGTTCAGAACAGTCAATTATTATACTTACAAATGTCACCAAAATATAATTTTGATTTCTAGAAAACTATACAAATAGATATGTAATATAGATTTAGAACAATAACCGTATCTTTAAAATACAGTAAGTTTCCAATTTTTTTACACAATGATAGTACCCTACTTGGATTTCGGCCTTCAAGTGTAGGTGAGAAAGGAGATTAACGTCTTTATGACCTCCCCTTCCTCGGCAGGTGTTTGCAGTGGTGATATGCCTCGCACTTGATCAACCGGTCCCGATAGCTCAGCAGTAACACCTTTCCTCTGCAGCATCGTTGACCGGGAGGTCCTAGGTGTCAAGTCTCCAAGTGGCGGAGTTTGGACCCTAGCTACCTACTTTGAGGTGTGTGGTATTCAAGGACTAACGAGAGGAGAATTCCAGAGGCCGGCTTGCTCTGATCGATAGATTTCGCGTTTTTTGGGTTTTTTTGTTGTTTTTTTGTTGTTGTTTTTTTTTTTTTTTTTGTTTTTTTTTTTTTTTTGTTTTTTCGATCAGTACCAGACAAAGGCCGGAACAGTACTCTAACCACCAGGTCAAATAACGCGTGCAATCTTTCCTTCCTTACCATTATTCTCTTCTCTACTTGCAAACACACATTTACACTCACACTTACATGCACTACACTACCGCATGTCTGGAGATCAGTCCGGAGTTTAGAGCTAGTCCCGGTTGGGCCGGTGGCCCGCAGGGGAGTCACCCAAATCACTATTTAACGCTGTGCTTTTTTGTCTCAACGGGAATACTTTATTGCCAAATAAATATTTTTCATTCATTAAAATTATGCACTGTTTTTGATTCGTGTCAGAGCAAAAAATATTTGACATTCAACTGGATTAACAGCTACGTACCGTACTTGACCTAACGAAGTGCCAGGCGTATATTAGCATATTATCTTCCAGTCCTGATACAACTGGAATCACTGCTCCTAATGAAAATGTAGGAAGAAAGGCCAAAATACTTTATTTAAATCTTAGTAATTAGAATCCGAATTGTCGGTGATGTAAAAATTACGTTTTTTCTCTCTTGCTCGTCACCATCTTTATAATATAGAGCTTCTTGTAGCATTCCAGCAGCTCTTCTGATTTTCATGTTCTCATTTTAAATTCTTTTCGTTCTTAACATTTTTATTTTGACATTTTCTACAATGTCAGTTACTTGAGGCTAATCCACATGACTTGAAAACAATGCTATTATTTCAATAAGTATTTGATACCATGATTGCTAAATTCAAGAATATCCATTTTTTGGGGTTGGTTTCATCATGAATGGCCCAGCAACTCCTAGAGCTCCTGCTACTATTGACAACTTCATATTGTATTGGGGCAACACTTCGGGTGTTCGCCTGCAATGAGGTCAAATACGGATTATTCTCCACAACCAAGAGCAAGACTAGTTCTCAATGTTCGCTCCAGCAATCAATGTAAAATAGACGGAAAACTGATCGAGATGAACGTCTTGCAAGTGTAACAAGTACGTTATTCTTGTTATACTTATAGATGAACGTATAACAAGTTGCGTTACCCGAAACATTTATAACGTATTAATTTCAATTACAATTTAAAATTAAGGATGTTTGAACACAAAGATAGGTAATTTTCAGAAGGATGAAACAGAAACCGTCGTGAACGAAGTGGTTCTCCAGAATAATGTCATATATGGGATAAGAATGTATTATACACATTCGCAAAATAAGGAAACCGGGTTGTGAGCAGCTTCCTTGAATTTGTGGGAGTTCTCAATGCATAACAAAGGACACTTGATATCCAATTATGTATTTTACGGTCTTCAATATGCCACGTGGAACTCTGTCTTTCCAAATTGTCATTGGCAAAAGAAGTAAATAAAAAAAAGATCGGCATGTCTAATTGTCGGGGAGTGATTAGTGGCTTAGCACCAAGGAGGTGAACAAAGTTCAAAGTGCGTTTCAAGAGTGAATATGAACTTTCGAATGAATTCATTCTGGGAACTACTTGAATCTACAATCAAACATTTTGAGATTCTATTAATTGCTGCTCATATTTGAAAATAAAGTAATACTTCCGTAAAGTTATTGTCCATTTCATTTAAAACAGTGAACGAGGAAAAACGGGTCATTTCGCTGTTCATGTATGACATACGATTGCGGCGCACTTTCGAAATTGCATCTGCCACATTTTTCAAATTTGATGCATTGCAATATCAACTTCCAAACATTATTAATCTGGACCCTGTAATCTCTCCATCTAATTATACATCAAAAGGGTCAAGGAATATATTGTACTTTGAACTTACGTAGTCACGATTAAATTATGATCATAACTTTCAACACGCCCGTGAAACAACCACTAAGCAGTTAAAAATAAAAAAAAAGTTCACGTGAAAAAATAATTTTATTTGCTACCATTCCAAATCTGTGTATAAACTAATTAAATTAATGAAAATTTGTCTAAATAATAATGAATACTAACGTGAAATTAAGTGATCAAGCACAGAAACAGGAATATTTTTTCAATTATCATATTCATTATTTCACGATGCAGATTACACACTAATGTTTCGAGAAGAGGAAAACTATTCATAAAAAAAGGGAAACAATCAAGTAAGGAAGTAAACAATGTGATGTTAAAATATCTAAAAATAAATAAAGGATTTGTGGACACAAAATTCCATTCCAAACAAATTTAATTAGAACTTGTTAAAAGCGAAAACGGTCACCGGATTACGATGATAGACGCCTTAATGTCAAATGTTATTGAAATGAAATCACTTACTTGTAAGGAACTATTACAATACACAAGGAAAGCAACAAAAATATATTAATAGTAAAAGTAGGAGTGGATGTTACAAAAACACTTTACAGTTTTTTATATCGTGGTAAGAAATGGATGTTTAAATAATTTAGGCGGAACACATAACGTACAAATTCAACTTTATATGAAATTCAATGAGTGGTCTGCAAAATAAAGACATAAGGCGAATGACACGAACGTAATCTTATAATGAAATAGAAGAAGACAATAACTAATTCTCCTTTAAATATCATTAAAAACAGATCCTAAATCCTGAGAGGAGGGAATGAATGATTTGTGACACTTGAACTTAATTTAGTATAACTTCTAAAAATTAATGAAGAGATGTTAAATAATTTAAAAATCAAGAAATAAATACCCTCTTTAACATGACCTCGCTTAACACAAATTTCGCCATAACACGAATAAAACTTCAGTCCCGGCAAATGATTTTGGTAATACGGACATTTCTAACTCGGATGACACGAATTTTTATAACACGAACTCTGATAATTTCGGTCCCTTGAAATTCGTGTTAATGAGGGTTTACTGTAATTATCACAAAAATTACCAAAATAACCAGAACTGCAAAAGTGGATACCGGTAGAGGTTGTGAAAAGTGGCCTTGGTTACTACCAGCAGATTCAGAATGAAAGATTTTTAAAGTTCTGTAATAACAGATCATCGTTAACAGTAAAGTAGGAGTGTCACCGTAAAATATTTCTTCACGGTAACATATTGTTTGACGATGATTAAAAAAATAGTTCAATAGCAAGATTATCACAGAAAAAATGAATGATTTTTAAAAGCAAATGTTAACAAAATTATTTGCAAGTACATCAGCGAATTTCATAAACTTTAGCGTATTTTCTTCGATCCTTTTCTCAAATTTCGATTAAAGAGTTGTTGTTTAGAGCTTATGCAGATACGAAACGTGTAGGTAATGAAAACATACTGTTGTGTTTCTGCTTTCATGAAACTCACTCCGCTCCCTACGTGGAATACCAGCCTCGAGATATCCGCTCAGGATAAACTAGGTTTCTGAAAATAGAGTACGTAGTCACTCCTGAAGCGATGTGTCAACTCACATCGAATATGTAAAGACCACTTTTGGAGCTTTAGTGCAGACTGCGTGCTGTACCCCACGGCAATGACCCGACCGGCGGATTTCCCATGGTGTAGCAGTCAGACTCTTCATCCTCCACCACTGGGACTAGGTTTCTATCCCATCCGGCGGAAAAGGATTTGGGGGTAGACAAAGCAGCTTCATGGCAGATTCCTTAGGGTTCTCCCGTTTTCCTTAACTCTCATTCCACCATCTCCATCTCCATGCTAATTACTAACCTCATTACTTCTCAACACAAACGCCTAATAGGGGTGACCCGACGACGGCCGTATTGAGATTTCTGACTTCGTAACTATGGCCGTTCTGCCGTTTCTCAAAAACGCACGCCAAACAATAGAAAATGACACGCCCCCTCTGCGCGGCCCAGCCATGGCAGTGCAAGTGGCTGGGCGGTCTGAGAGCTAGCGCCAGACGCAAGCTATGCGGTCGGCGTTTCAGCTCGAGGGGGAGGCTGCATTTAATGGCAGCACGTAACGCGCGCGGCAGGGAAATCGGCAAGTGCCGGCGACTCTGACCGTTATTAAATAGCAGGCAGTGGGAACACCTACGTACTCTTATTATGGCATGAGCCATAAATTACGCAAAATTAATTTAGCTTTCTACATTCTGAGGTAAGAAATGGCTCAAATTTTAAAGATATCCCACAATGCATTCTTAAAATTAACTTACTTTTGCAAAGAAAACGCGACAATAAAATTTGCGCCTTGGGAAAATCTTGAGAATAATTTCTTCTGGAGGTAATATAAGCGACGGATGAATGGGAATACTTGGCCTGACTTATCATAATATCGTCTACGAGTACCTTCAATACCCTCTATAATGGCGAAAACTGAAACCTTGTTGCAGTGACTGTTATTAGATTTTAACATTGATACATTGTGGGTATTAATATCTTGTTAAAATACGTAATTAATTATATTCAAGATGCCAAATTAAACGTCGGTGCTCACTACCCTGATTTGTCTCCACGCGTTCAATTTTTAGCTCCCACAAATTCATTTACGACTCGGATGCAACAACCATCGTGTCATTTCCTAAGAGATAAGCAGCGTGCGTGCTCTAGGGTCGTTCCTAGAGCCACGTGATGGCTGCAGCAGCTGTCCTTCTGACAGACGTAAAGGGAGATGAACTACGAGGGAACGGTCCGAGGGATATAAATAGTAATAGTGAGCAGTGATCTTAAAATGAAGTAGTTCATACCTTATTAACATTACAACAGGTTGATCTGGCTGACATTAGCTCTGCCGTTGCATATATGCCGTTCTCTACTGTTAAGAGTGCTATAACTGTTATATTCGAAAGGCATATCAGCGAGCAGCAACACAGAAAATAAATATAAATATTCCAAAATAACGTTATTCACGAACCTTCACAGTATATATTAATTAAATGGTGTATAAAATGATTATATATTTCCGGGAAATCAATGTTTAAATCATTAGGTAACTCATTAGTTTGTAATGCAGAGTGAATTCTGCGTGTTTTTATTAAAATATCTATTTAATGAAGACATTTTAAACGCAGATATACATCTCGGGACCAAGCTATAACGGAAAATCAAGATAAGAAGACTAGTGAGTTGCAATGTGCGTGAGTACAGTACATCACGCAAGGAGTGCTAGTGGCCGAAGAGCACACGTTGCTACGAGGCCAAAGTAGAAGGAAGCGTGGGCCATCCTTGTGCAGAGGAGATCGCAACAGAACAACGCGCTCCATAAAAGAGTAGATTTCTAGCCTTATATTAAAGAGCAGACAAATATCGTTCCAGATGTTGGCATTCACTTAGTTTTTCGCCAAATCGAGTGGCCCTAAACTTAGAAGGAATTCACTGTATACTTGCAAGGCACGTCTTACTGCTCAAGCGTCGTACGAATGAAACACATAGCCTAAAGGTAACTAAAATTGATATCCAATGTCCTCAGCCATGAATGTTACACTGGCAAAAACAATATTTTTAGCAGCCGTTGCAGCGATTGCCTTCGGGGATGGAGGTCACCGCCTCACGAGACCTTTAATCTGAGAGAGGAGGCAGCTAGGGAACAAGGCGATGGATTCTTTAACAATTTACTTCTTACTTAATAGTCAATGTATCAAATATATAAAGCAGAAAACAAAATTCAAAATACTCTTTAAAAAAGTTTTATCAGAATGTATTGGGCGAAAGGATTCAGAATTGTTGGGCGAAAACTGAATTTCGATATCGTGAACGGTTTAGAAGTTATGAGGGTGGTCCATAATTGATTCGAAAATCCGTTACTTTTCCTAACAGTGATCAGCCGCCAGCAGGTATTAATGTGCGACGGAAAGGGATGGCAAAAAACATCGATGTTTTTAAATCATCGATGCTTTTCATTAGAAACATATTAACATAAGAAAGATATATTAACATCGATATTTTGCTTTCAATGTTTCCTTCACGTCGATATTTTGTTGCAAAAACATTGTTGCTTTTTAATTTTTATTTTTTTTATTTTTTGAGGGGTTTAGGCACGTTGTAGAGTAGCAGCAATCCACAGCAATATCGTTGTTTTGCGTCATCCTGTTTACCATGCTGCACATTTCGCCTGCGCAATCTGAGGGAATTTTAGGTGGTTTTACTTCGATGGTGTACGAACGGAAGTGACTAAAGGGTACAGTAGCGAAACACGATGTTATTTATTGTTAATTTTATTCATTACATTCGATAATAATTTTTATTAACATACTATTAACATACTGGTAACCAAACAATAAAATATATCACTTTTATGTACTTTAATTAAAAATAAATAGAAAACAGCATGTTTATTAGTTTATAATTAAAACATCAATGTTTTCTTCGACATCGAAAACTTTAGCGATGTATCGAAACATCGATGTTTTGGTAAAATTTGCCATCACTAACGACAGAACACATCTCGAGAATACCTTCAGGGATGTAGGACAGATTGCCACAGAGAATTGCCACGCGCGGAACGTGTTTAGCACAAACTGCATCTGAACTGCTTGTTGCACCAATGAACTGATAATGGAAATGGCCCAAGCTGCCACCGTTCCAACCGAAAACGCAAGGTGAAGGGAGCAGGGAGGGGAACGGGAAGATACTCGGCAAACGCGACACGGCACGAGGCGGCGGCGGCGGCGGCGGGCGCGAAATAGATACCGCGCGTAGCTTTTACGTCGTACCTTTAATACGCGCCCATCTTCGCGGCCGCCTAATAAATAAAACTTCCGCGGCGGGTGGTGGCGGTGGCGGGGTGGGGGCGGGGGCGGGGGCGGGGGCGGGGGCGGCGTTGGCGTGCAGCGCGGACGTATGTTAGCGCCGCCCGGGGGGGCTTATCCGCGTCTCGCGCCGCCCAGATTCGTATCGGTCGCTGGTCGAGGTGTGGGGCCGGCGCGCCGTGGCGCCGCTGCTGTTCGCCCGCACGCCACGCCGTGACGTCACGAGCGGAGCAGCCGGCCAAAGCAATTGCACCGCGCGGCGTCTGCGCGTCGCCTGCGTCTGCTTCGTCAAGCTTCTTCGCGTTGACGGTTGGCTTTTGTCTTTCATCACGGTTCGTTTTTGTTATTTGCACATTGGTGCAATAAATGCAGGATTTCATATTACGTTTATGATTAAAAATGGTATCGCGCTATGTCATATTAAATATTAGAGAAGTGGTATTGGAAAGAAAGATTAGACGGCGGATCATTATAAATGGTATATCATATTTTGTTATATATTACTGTTTTGTGTGTTTAATACTACATTAATAATGTAATATGAAGAACATTAATCAACTTTGAACAGTTTATCAGTGTATAAACTACTACATACAATATCCAAATCGGTATCGTTCCCCACGGCGTTGCAATTTTCAGGGCAGGGTAGTGACAATGTTTTATATGAATGGTATTTAAAAAATAAAAATGTGTTTACTTGTTTGTATGCTTTGACAATACCCGGTTTATAGTTAAATAATTACAACTCTGAATATCAGTTTATTTTTAAGACTATTTCAAATGAATTTCGTTTGCATTTCAAAAGTATGCACACCTCGCAGAGCGCATGATGCACTGGAATAATACGAAGAGGCCCTCGGGAGGTCAAGAGAACTTAAGTATTCAGACAACGCACTCATCTTGCCGGAAAACAAAACAAATCAATTCTCGAATAATTAACTCATAGATGTGAAGTTACATCCAGAGAGAAACAGACATCTGCAGAAATTACAGCATGTTCTCATTCAACTATCTCTCGATCTAAGGTGAGACAGCAGACTACGTTAAAGTATTACATGCAGCGTGTTCCTATGAAAATGCGCACCAGATGTGTATTAGTTCCGAGCATACGCAATGATACTAACAATAAGATTATTATAATACTATTCTTATACTTCTTGAAATTCTGGACCTACCGTCACCCACAAGCAAAAATTGACAATTTCTTCTCGAAGAGAAAAGTCTGACTGAATGATTGTTTCCTATCACCTTCTATTTATTTTTAACTCAGAAAACCATATTCTTTTATTACCTAATGCGAAACAAAAATAACGCAGCAACAACAATACTCTAAAAGAGTACCCTTATCTCAATATTAGTGTCGGTTTAAAAAATAGGCATTAAATAAATTCCACTGCAAAGAGGCATTGAGTAGCCACATTTCTGAGCGAAGTAAGTTATGAAAGAACACAGATACACTATTCTTTACATGGCTCCGTGCAGCTTGTACAACCAAGGATTCCTGCTTACCATCGATATTTTTATGTAAAATACACCTTTATTTTATACGAATAAAAAATATGAACAAAATCTCAATACAAAGCATTTACGCCCGCACAGAAACCGTTCCTGCTCAGTGTTGTCTTTGTATCTAGTAGGGCTGAGAGGGAGTTACGAAGAAGAGCGGGCGCAAAGGTTAGCCACCTCGTGCGCGCAGCACGGCTAACCCGAGCAGAGCGCCCAGCCAGGGCACATGGGAGCAGGCCGAGCGGGGTGGGGCGGGGCGGGGCGGGGCGGGGTGGGAGCGGAGAGGACGACAGCGGGTACCGAAACCGCTGACCAAACCCGCGCGCTGCAGGGACACGGACGGCGGCGGCGGGGTCGGGCGACGGCTGCGGCGCACCGAGCGTGGGCGGTATATTAATAACCGACGGAGGCGCAGGCCGCGATGGGACGGCTCCGCTCCCCCTCGCTCCCAGCCCCGCCCCAGCCCCTCCCCCGCCCCAGCCCCGCCTCTCCCCGCCCCGCCCCGCCCCCGCCGTCCCCGGCTCCCACTCGCCACTCGCCCCGCGCGTCGCAGTCCCGCGCTGCACGACCGACGGCAATTTTTCAAGCGCAGGGCTCGATGGCCGGGGCCCGGCCACCCCCAGGGCGCCCTCGTCAACGCCCGGATCGCTCGCCGCGGGCCAGGGGCGGGGCAGGGGCGAACAGGGGCAAGCGGCAGGAGCTACTGCTGCGGCGGCGGCGGACACTGCGGTCTACGTGAGGCACACATGGGGATCGGGCACAAGTCAGTCCGAAGGCGCAAGCAGGTGTTACTCGCCACGCTCCGCCACATTTTAAACACTGGTCTCCGCGATGAAAGCAGTTTTCGTCTATTTCTGAAATGGCAGGGTTCTCCGGCAGAAAACGTTTCAAGGTACAACTGACAATCAGGTAGACACATCTGACAATGAATTGATGGTTTATTTGAAGCAGCAATTTGGAATTTCCAGTGATGTATTCCATGTCGGGATAGGTCAATCAATTCGTCTTAAAGAGCTCGGACTTCATAAAAACACATTTACAAATTTCAGAGTGTTCTGAAATTAACTTTAAAGAAATCTTGGGTACGAAACCATTTTAATAATGCATTTTACCAAGTAAAGGCCTTGCGCCTTGATTGTCAGCAGCGCACTTGCCTTTTTGGAATTTTTTCTCAAACGCAAACGCCTTCAAAAATGCGAGGAAAATGAAGTAGGTACCATCTTTCTCTAGACAAAACCGTTTTATACGGTCGGTCTCATGTCATTTCTAAAACGTGAGATGAGATTTCTTCTTGTGCTTTGCAGACTTACTAATAAAAAATAATATTTTAGTAACGATGATCAGACTTTGTACAATCTTGTTTCAGGACTGCAAAGAGGACGACAGCTTGTGTTACATAAACTCACCGAAAATAGAAGAAAATGAAAACCTTTACAAAAGCAGGGCAAAAGAACGAGTTTAAAGCCGACTCCGGTGTGAAAAGAAGAATCTGCATCTTTCGTACCTGCTTCCCTGTTTGCGTCGCAGTCTCCGTTAGCATTCACGAAATTCTTTCGGCTTTTCCTGCCTCTGCGGAATTTATTCACTTTCTCTTTTTCACTTTTGGAACGATTACATTCGATTTGACTAGGGACGATAAATCTTTAAAGATTGACTGGCGAGGATACCGAACGGATTCACTGTACTTATGGTAATGCCATCTTTAAGAAAACTATTTTTAACATAAAATCGTTTTAGCTTCGCTTTATTCTTAACAAAATTATCGTGATCATTTTTCAAAGAAATAACACTCACAAACTATAAGGTTCGTTTGTATAATGCGTGTATATTACACTCAGCTGAAATATTTTAACAATTTGTATTACTTGCAAGTGAATCTAATATGAAAAACGGTAAACTACTGTGTTCAATTATATAGTATTTTTATTTAAAAAATACTGAAAACTTACACAGGAATATAACATACTATTTTTAATAATGGTGAATGAAAGATTTTCGGTCCAACAAAATAAATACTTATTGGGTACGCAACATTTTATTTCACGACAGAAATTTTAAGTCACAGAAATAATACACAATATACAGCAATAATAACACGTGTTTTTAAAATAGTCCGTATTATGTGGTAAGTAAACTAGTTATGTCTTTACGTAACCTTGGATTGGGCCTTCTTTTCGAGCTCATGCGATGTGCCGTTGCCCATGCAGTGTCCTATAAAGATGGGCGTTTGAAGCCAGGCAGTATTGTGCGCCGGCGACGGAGCGTCGCGACACGCGAACGAGGCCCCCAAATGCAAAGTGATCTCGCCACCCGCGTTTCTCGACGTTCCGCGAATATCGTTACTCTTCTCCGATTCCTGGCGCGGAGAAAGGACTGGCACGGGAGGGGGCGGGGAGAGGAGAGGGGAGGGGCCGTGCTTCCTCTCGCTAGCACAACATCTCTTTCGAAAGAGTTGTACAGCTAAACGGATGCGAATTTATCAATTCAAGCCGACAACCGCCGACAGAACGCTTTCCTCCGACGTCAGAATTTTTGTGTTCCGTGAGTAGGAGTTTGTATCGAATTTTACAAAGCCCGACCATCGACTTCTATCGATTCTCATGCATTTTAAATGGGAGCCTCCAGCGAAACTTCAAGATGAACCTCTAGCATTTCCTGGAGATGCGATGTGCCAGTGCTAAACGGCACGTAATGCTTTATTGATGTTAAATCAAAACGCCATCCCGCGGAAAATCTTTTGTAACACTAGTAATCAGGCGAAAAAGATTCTTAATAATACATTATGGGTATAATAGAGGAGAGCAGTTGTAGGCACCGTTCGATAAAAACACCGATGGTGATTGATTCTTTCTATATTGCACTCGTAAGAGGCAAGATTATTTCGATTTTTAATTGGCTTTCCTTCAGAAACTAATACTGTATTTTTAAACATGGATATAGAATTGTCTGAAATACAAGAAATTGAGATGCCGCAGTCATTTAATTAATCTGTCTCCTAACACAGATGATTAAAAAGTTTCCATTAGAACACGTTTGTGAAGATGTGGTAGGTGTAAAAAACAAATCAAACCGAGGTCTGGTGTTAAAATTGAGACTAAAACATCTACAAACCATAAGATCAGCATGTTTTAAAAATGCAAAAGAAGGTTACAGTAATTACAGTATTTCATATTTAATAAACTCAGCGATTCCTGCAGAAATCTTGTGGAAATCGACATGGATACGTAAAAACAAGTAATATTTCACTATAACAATTTATTGTTGATGATGACCTCTTTTTACCTGTCAATATGTCCTTGATTAGCGCGCCCTTGACAACAGAGGACAGGTTTAGGCCATCCGAATGTGGTTTTCAATTCTATTCATATCCATGCATGGGCACGATGGTCCAGGAAGCAGCATCTGCCTAATCATGAAGAAAACCCAAAGGGGAGAAAGGCTAGGCGTTGAAGGAAAGCTGTGCGCTGGCGGAGCGGGCGGGTGACCTCCCGGGCCGCGCTCACCGTGCGGCTGGGCCTGAGCCGTGCAGGTGAGCGGAGGGCGTTCTCCGTGCGCTAGGACAATGCGGCGGGCAGTCGGCCGCGGCCGACCCCGCGCTTCCTGCGTACCCGCCCCGGCTCACTGCCCCTCCGCACGCCGCTCCGCCAGCACCCGCCCGCACAGCCGCCGCCGCCTCCGCCGGGCAACGCCCTGCCCCGCCCGCGCATTGTTGCGCCACAATGACATGCTAATGCGGCGGCCGGTCGGGCGTGAAGCGACAATTAGGCAATACGAGCCGGTCGCAAAGGAGCCGAGCGCTGAACGCAGGTGGACGTCGCGCTGCCCCGTTGGCGCTTCGCCCCCGCCCAAGTGGATGCGGGTGATCGGCGCACGCACACCGCACCTTGCGGCCACCGCACGCCCTTCCCAAACGGTTGGCGGTCCAGGCCACGTGGGCACATCGCAGTTTACCCATAACACACACTGCCCAAACTCGGACATCAGCAAATTAAATTTTTATTTTTAACAATAGTGAGAGGTTACAGCAGGATGTCTCTGAATGGAACAAATTTTTAACGCATGTAGCGAGGTCCAAGATATACCTTTCTGTCAATAAACATGTACTGGAGATATTTCATGTAACAAAGCTAAACATGTGAGATTTGCCTCTGATTGGTAGGCAACTCATCATGCACTGGTGTTTGTCAGGTCGTGTTCTAACATAGTCAAAGAAATGTGTACCCGCCAAAGCCCAATGCATGTCAAGTTTCCAGCACTTCAGAACTACATAAGTCACTCCGTTCTTTGAAATTTGCCATTATGTTCATTGGCAAAATGTTGTCACCTTCCATCCTCCTACTTGTTCTAGAAATTTGTACCATGCATTCTGAGACACTCAGCACAGGAAGTACATTTTTCGGATGTTACTCTTTAGATTGTAATTCAGGTTGGCGAAACAAATTCTCACCTAAAAATCCAGTACCTCTAATGTGAATCCAGCAACGACTACAAATCTTAAGCACAACAGTTTGATTTTGTTTTTTTCGTGTTTCCGGGCGCGTCAACTGCTTTGGTCATTAGTCCCGTTAATGTAGTTCATGTTTTTCTCAGGAGATAGCGGTGATCTTCCCCCGCTGGATGGCGAGATCCGGCGCCGACCTACCGTCGGCTAGTGGGGTTTCCCCCTAACCAGGACTCTCCCACCAGCGGGGCACCGCCCCAGCCGGGACAAACTCTAAGTCTCCCGAAATATGTGGTAGTGTAGTGCATGCTAGTGTAAGTGTGTGTGTAAGGGGGAGAGGATAGGACAAGGACGAGGAAGGAAAGATCGCGCGCGGTCCATGGCCGGTTGGTAGGGTACTGCTTCGGCATTCGCCTGGTGTTGATCGGAGAAACCACGGAAAACTACTGACCAGAGCAGCCGGCCGCTAGAATTCTCCTCCAGACTGCGACTGAATTCGACCTAGCTGAAAAGTTAGTGTCGAAAATCCTGCCGCCATCAGGACTCGAACCTAGGACCTCCCGGTCAGAGGCGCTGCAGTGATATCAGTTGATGCACTGAGCTACCGCTCCCCGTTTAAGCACAACAGAATAAAATTACAAAGTAAAGTACTGTGATCACAGGTAGAGAAAACTTATGTGTATCTAAGCTAGATAAAAACTTTGCTCGGATTTACAAAGACGAACAATGTTACAGAGAAAGTATGAAGGCATCGACCCATGAGGAATTTGTGGTAGATAAAACAAGGGCGAAAGGCTTTCTGAGATTTCTCCCGTTTCCCAACATTTCATGCCATTAACGTTCCTTTAACATTTATTTTACTAACATTTATCACCCATCAAGCAAACCATTCATCTCAAGTATTGCTCAAAAGGACTGTTGATCATAATAATGTAGAGGAACTTTGTATTCAGTATATGCCGGCATAACAGCCATTTTTTGTTTTTAGTTCAACAACTAACTTATTTATAAATTTTGGGTCCAATAATGTATATTATTACTAATTTTTTAGAGATTCAACAAATATATTTTGATAATGATTAATGCAAAAGATGAGTAAAAGTAAGGATATGTTATTATCTAAACAAGCACTTGAAAAAGCAATGCAAGTGATTATCTCAATGTTCATCTTTCAATCAAGACAGTCAAGTTGATTTCTAAGAACAATCGTGACGATTGTCAAGAAATTTGCATAGCATAATTTATTCAAATGACCCGGGAAAATAATAAACGCACCTGAATATGTCTTCATTACACGCAATCTTCTTCACACTTTCATCAAATCATACCAGGATTGAACAAGAGCACAATTACATTGAGTTTCGATTTTGCTTAATGTTCGCAGAATATCTGAAAATCTTGTCACAGAGAATGGAGTTGTTTAATGGCCGTTATGAACACTTTGTCAAAGGAATTTGGTGACAAGCGGAAGAGCAGACAAAGGGCAGAGTTCGGCCATTGAAACCCAGCGCCCGGACGAACAATTTATTGCTCCGGCGGTGGCTCGCAATCTGTTTCCCTGAGCGCGGAGGTCACTCGCGAACGCAGGCGTCGCGCTCGCGCCAGGAGCGGCCCGCCCCCCGCCCCCCGCCGCCCGCCGCACCCGCCCTCACGTCGGTTTGCTTTGGGTTTCGACGTTGCTGTTAACACATGGCGCTGTAAACACGATCGTGCAACTAATCGCAGACGCCACCGAGGCGCGGCGGCTGCAAGGAACGGGCCTTGCTCGGTTTTCCCTCTATATTTACCTGGCGATGCGTCAATTGTCGCATCTGAACAAATACGTTCGCTGATTGCACTCGTCCGCGTCGCGCTCTCTGCACGTGTGGAGCGTTGGCGGCGGAGTGGGGTGCAGAATGCGAAGGGGAAAGGCGGGGCAGGACAGGGCGAGGTGGAGCGGACGGGCGGGCAAGGGTGGTGCAGGCAGAGGCGGGCTGGGGCGGGCCAGGGCGAGTGGGACAGAGGTGGGTGCGGGCAGGCCAAGGTGGGCTGGGCTGGGGCGGGCTGAGGCGGATTGGGGCGGGTTGGGGCGGGTTAGGGCGAGCTGGGAAGGACTGGGACGTGTTGGTGATTGCTGAGGCGTGTTGGGGCGGGCTGTGGTGGGCTGTGGCGAGCTTTGGCGGGCTGTGGCGGGATGTGGCGGGATGTGATGGAATGTGGCGGGCTGAGACGGGCTGGAGCGCTCAGTGGCGGTCTGGGGCGGGCTAGGGTGAGCTGGGGCGATCAGAGGCGGGCTGAGGCCGGCTGGGGCGGGCTGGGATGGGCTGGGTCGGGCTGGGTTGGAATGGGCTGGGCTTGGATGAGATGGGGGCGGGGTAGGCGGGGCTAGCGAACAAACACGGAGATGAATGTGCGCATTACTGCGGCGAGCGCGCCGCCCCGCGCCGCGTTTCTCGCACTTTTTGCCGGGCATTGTTTCAAAAGCGCAGTAATCACTTTCGCGTCGGGCGGTCTGCTGGGGATCGACCGGCGCCGGTGGCTCAAGTCGTCGCCGCAGCTTTCAGCCGCCGCGCGGGGATGCAGAGCCCGTGCCGTGCCGTGCGGTGGGATGGGCTGCCGCGCTTTTTCGCTCACGCTATTAATTACTGCAACTGAGTGGGACCCAATGGCAGTGTCATAAATACGCACACACTAATTTATTAATATAATATATAACCATATAATTTTAAAATAAAAATTATAAAATTAATGCTAACACTGCCATGACTCTGAATAACCAGAATATTTTGTGTTGGATATTAAAATTCGGAATATTCTATAATACACAACGTTTTTAATCAGTTGCATCGGTTTTGTACTGTACTTGCTCGTTTCTCGCTCTATGCATTTACTTCACAGGATACCGCAGCACTTTACTTCCTTACTTAACATTTTATTACCTCCAATACGCTGCACTTTGCAACACAAATCTCATTTTATTAGCATGGCCCTCCTAACCCTCATGTAAATACGAATTCTTGTATAAACACCAGTTGAGCTTTGAGGGAATAATGATAGCACCGCTGGTGCGGCGATATGAAGATAACTGCGAAGAATGTACGACAAAATCGATTGCTCTGTACTTCGTTGAATTTCACGACAATCTTTACACGGAGCAATATCACACATGGACTACCCGTCGAAATGCACCACATCCTACAACATTTTTACAGAATATAACATTCACCAGCATCATTTTTGTGACGAACGATAGTTTCTAAGGAATGGAAATTTTAAGAAGAAATTCTAACACGAAGTAACTCTTCATTCTATTACGTAGTTCTATTTGCTACGACACAGTGGTAATGTACTGCAGTATAACTTCTGATGTACCACTTAACACGCCTAACCTGCGACTCTTCTAGCCGAGATAATTACGGCGTCCCGCTTTAGCAACCACGTCTACCCAGATCGGCTCAAACTACAAATTATTTTTAAGTCACCGTCTGAATTTCTTCAAAAGAACCTGCAATTTGCTTTCATTGTATCATCACTATTTTGACAGTACATTCCACACTTGGTAACAGTAACAATAGTTCTGGAACTGGGCATAAACACCGAGTTTTTCTGTCCAATCGATACGCGCACACTTAACGAACGCGAATTACCGCAGCATACTCATGCTCCATTCAGTACAGGATGGAAAGTTGCACCATCCAGCGTCTTCATTTGTAGCGACGGTTGGGCGATGAGCCGCGGAGGGAGAGTTGACGAGCCATGGGAACACGAGGGAGCGTTCGGCGCTCACCTTCCGCCTACCGGAGGCGGCTACACGCGACAAAGCTTTGCTGCGCCTCCGGGCTCGGGTGTCTGCCCCGTCGCCGCCGCCTCATTTCTGCCTCGCCTCCTGCGTGTGCACGGCCAGCTGCGGGGCTAGGCCTAACGAGCGGCCGTCAGGGGACAGCCCCGACAGCCAACGACCGAGATAAAGTGACGGAGAGGATGCACAGGCCACAGGCGCACGGGGACATCACGTTCCTACAGGCAGCATAGTGCAATGGTGATACTTGAATTATTAAGAAAGCATTACGATGATTGTGTTGAGGATGGGCGACAATACGTTCAAGAAGGCGTAGTTGGCAAGGATTTGATTAAGTAAGAAGTTGCGAAAAATAGTTCATTTGGGAACGAAATTGTGTGACGGGTGGAACCTGCTGATGTAGTAGGTAGATATAAAACTACGATAAAGACAATTAGCAGAAGTATTAATGGAAGGGACATATAACTGTACTATCTGCAGCAACTTGTATGGCTTGAGAGGGTCATTACTAGCAGGTAATGAAACCTGCAATGAAGGATTTAGCTGCTGCGAAGGGCGCTGTAGGAACGACGCCTTGTGAGTGGCAGAGAGTACACATGCGCAGGAGACGAGGCTTCGTTGGTAGACCGAAGAGAGCGGCGGCTCAGGAAGCGCAACAGTCTTGACGGGGAGAGCAGCGCGTCGCCAATGTAGCGGCAGCTGCTGTAGTTGCCGGCGGGGCGAGAGGGAACTAAGCGAGCGCCCACCCTCGCCCCACCCCCTCCAAGTCGCAGTCCCATTCCACAGCCCTACCCCTGGCGTACCCATTTATTGGCTGCGAGCGGCGAGTTCCGGCGGACACCACGTCGCGAGGGCGACGGGCTGAGGCGGGCGAGGACGGGCAGAGGCGAGCGGAGATGGGCAAAGGCGAGCTCCGCCGGACACGGGCGTCCAGCGAAGTGGGTTGGGCGCGGAAAGCAGGCAACGGTGCGGCGGCGGGGCGACTGCACCGGCTCGCGGTCAAGTGACTGTGCGGCTTATCGGCCGCCCCGGCCGCTGGCCCGTGCCCATTAGCATAACGCGGCATAATGAGCGCCGCCCCTCTGCCACCACAGCCGCCGCCGCCGCCGCCACGGCCAGCGGAAATTAAAAATTTCCAGCGGCGCCGAGGGCGTGGAGGGCTGCCGCGCCCTCGGACCCGGCGCTACCCGGCACCGGCCGCCCCGCTCCGCCACGCTCCGCCCCATCCCTCCCCGCCTCCGCCGCCCTTCCAGGCCTCGTCGGTGCGTCCTACCCGCGCGCCGCAAATATTGATTCTCGCCACGGTGTCGGATTGCCACTGTTTTTCTGCGGCGCGTGCACGTCGCTTTGTTCGCAGTCACGACCGCCGCTCGTCGCGCGGCCGAAGCAAGTGATCGGAATGTCAAGAGCGACGGAGGCTGCAGAAATGAATGGCGCAGCTGAATGTTTGGGGGTGTGACGAATGGCTCGGGCAGACAGCGCAAACGCACAACCGACCCAGGGGTGGACAGAAGCGAAATAGAAACATAGGAATGGAAATCGATGAATTCAATGAAGAGAAGATCATGTACAGTGCGAGATGAAGGTGGAAATGCGCGAAGATAGTGAGACCTCACGAGTAAAATCGAGTTTGATGGAGAAGAGAAGCAGATTTGATGAAAACTACAATTTACACGATAGACACCGGGATTTTCTGGAAAAGTATATCCTTCAGTTACGCGAGGTTTACGTTTTTTGCCAAAAATTTTGAATGCGTGTTATGTTAGAGTAAGGGTAAAAGAAAAACAATTATAAAGCGATTGAATAGAAAAGGGTCTGCACATGTGACCAAGGAATATTGACATGCGATGGGCAACATAAATAGCTAATACAAGTGTCAATGGTTGCGCGTAGATTGGAGAATCCAATAGCGAAAGACACGAAAATGAAGTGGAAAACTGAGATATGTCAAGTTCAACGATAAGAATGGGTTTAATTGGAAATAGGAACACTTCATAAGATCGAATAAGGGATGGCAAAAGAAAAAATCGGAGCAAACGCCGAACCCTTGACACTCCGCAGAGAATAGGTTGGTTAATGCCTGCGCGCGGGAGAGATGCGCGACAGAAGGCTGCAGGAGGAAGATACAGACGGGAGATTGTGAGGTAACGGAACACAGACGTGAGGAAGAGGTGGCGTTGGACAATGCAAGGACAAAGCCGGGGCAGGGCAACGAAGGCGCCTGTGTAGCGGGGTTGGAAAGCAGAGGAATTGAAGAGGCAGGTGAGGTGCGGGGTTAAAGGGAGTGCGCCGAGACAGTGAAAAGGCGAAAGCAACAAACGGAGCGAACTGAGAGAGATGCGGGGGATACGCAAAGGGCAGCGTGGGCGGATAGATGGGCGGGCAAGGGAGCGGTGCGGGCGGACGGGCGGACGGACGGACGGACGGACGGGTGGGTGGGTGGGTAGGTAGGCGAACGGTCGAGCGGGAGAGAGGGAGCGCGGGTCGGTACGCGAGTAGGTGTGTTGGCGGATGTGTGGGCGTATATGTGGGCGGATGTGTGGGCGGATGTGTGGGCGTATGTGTGGGCGGATGTGTGGGCGTATGTGTGGGCGGATGTGTGGGCGGATGTGTGGGCGAAAGGGTGGGCGAATGGGTGAGCGAATGGGTGGGCGAATGGGTGGGAGAATGGGTGGGTAGATGCGTGGGCAGATGCGTGGGCAGATTGGTAGGCGGGTGGGCGGATGGGCGGGAGGGCGGCGGCGACGCCGGGCGAGCGCGTCAAACGCAGTGGCCGACCGGAACGGGCAGGGAGACGGACACGTGACGCAACGCGGCCCCTGCGCGGCGCGGCGCTCCCAGACTTCGTTTTCATTCTCGCAAATGGGAAACTGGAGTGCGGCGGCATTTTCTTTGAGCCGATTCATACAAGGTGTCGCCGCTAAGCGAAATTCAAACACTCCTCTTCTGTCAATTTTATTCGTATTTTACTTTGTAAAAGCGACAGTAACATCAGATTCACTCACTCACGTTTACATGACCAGCTCGCTTTGCGAAGTCAATTTCTATGCACAGCAAAGTTACAAATTAGTCTCCTGAATATCGATGAAAACATGAATCCCTGTAAACACAGAAACTTAACATTTCGTAAATCAAAAGGGATTTGACGCATTTATACAGAACGTATTGAAATGATGCTGTTTGAAATATTTTAACATTTGACACAGAATACCTCTCCAACTTCGGAATTTATCCACTTTTATAAAGATATATTTACACATATTTCTTACCAAGAGGCAAAACTATTTATGTCACTTCTGACAAGCCAATCTGGAACATTCTTTTCAAGGTGAACAAATTAATTGTTCCACTTGTGATTTTTTAAATTAATTTTTGTTAAAATTGTGTATTTATTTGTTAATATATAGATTACCTGAAGATGTAGATATATAATCATTTACTCTAGTACATGGTGTAGAACACACAACGTATGCTTTAATAATTCAATACAAGAATGCATCACTTTTTTGTTACAATGACAATGAATAAATTATTTTTAATACAAGAATACGACTAACACGCTTTATTTATTCTTGAAATATGATTATAATTTAATTATGAAATATAAATATAAACATATAATATTGTTTCTGAACATTATTTCATTTCACGTGTTTGAGACTGTTAGATGTGAGAAAGTTTTCTTCACAATCAGATTTAGTTCTCTTTATTATGTTAGTTTAGTGCCTTAGCTCTCGATAAGTTACAAAAATCGTAAATAATGTAAATTAACTTTATTACGTTAATTATTAGGGTACGTTGAATATTAATAACACATAAAAAGACAATCTACGAACTTTGGAATTTGTACAATAAAAAATAAATTCAACGTATTTAAAATATTATATGTTCTAATGAACTGGTTTTGAATTAAAAACAAATAATAGAATTTCTGAAAGTAAATTCCACTCTACCTACTCATAAAGCAAGATCAATTTTGCTGTTTCGTTTCAAGAAACCAACTCCGGGCAGACGGCAGAGAAGAGCATCATGGGCTGCTCTCGCGTGGCATTAAAAAATAACGCAGTACAAAACCGTCGTTCAAGACGTTTCCCGAGACAATGACCGATAATTTTCGGGAATTCTTTTAAAAATACTTCCGGTGAATAAGACCAGCTGAAATTTTGTTCGAGCTATCCTTTACACATACATCCAGCTAAAATAAATCAGGGAATATTTCGACATGTCGCTTGTGACCTTCCAGCATTCCCTTGAAGATACTCGTAACACGTAAAACTCAAATGCAAATTATTGGTGAACGCAACCTGCCAAACAATATGTAGTGGATTGTTAAAATTAGTATAAGCTCTTCCACAAGTTGTATTCAATAACAAGTTAACAAGTATGCTATTATTCGTTAAGTATGTCTTATCCGATAAGTATAGGGGAATATGACAATTGATCGAATGGGATCAGTTTACATTTATTGAAGCACCTTGTTACAAATTCTTACTATTATTCATTTTCTCTTTTAGGTACTTTCATATATGCTACTTCTCAGTGCAATCAGTCTATATGAAATACTACCCGGATTCACGCTTGTGTTCAGAGATCCGGGTTTCAATGAAAACAACAGACCAGCCGTAACCACTAGCCCTTGGAAACCTTACGCAATATTCAAATTTCCTCTCCACCATCAGATTCGAGTATTCCCCAAACTTCACTAAAAATACTGACAGATTTATAGGAAAATGAAGTCACGTTCAAATTTTCTACTGATTAATGAACGTTTCTTTATTATACATCACATGATATTCGATCATGTAAAGCGAAAAGTGTAAAAAAAGAGGACATATTGCTACTACATCATAATGTCGTGCGCACAACAGATCAATATAAGAACTAGAGTTACCACTTCGCGGGAAAATTAGAGAAACAAAATCTTCATCCCATCACTATCCATTGCCCTTTATACTCATCACAACCACCACCTAGCAATGGCGAATTCTAACAAAACGAGATTTATCCAATTTTTCGTTACCAAAGTCCGACAATAAGAGTTTTTTTCGAAAATTCGCCGTTTTCCGGCGCAAGACTACAATATTTTCTTTCCTCACAAAGTAAGGGCGAGAAAGTAAAACGCAGGGGAACGGGAGCGACGCAAAACTGCGTGAGGCGGCCCTGCACGGTGGCGGTGGCGGTGGCGGTGGCGGTGGCGGTGGCGGTGGCGATGGCGGCGTCACGAGAGTCTGTTGCTGGCAGGCATCAACGGACAGCCGCACCCCTCCCCGTGGCTCTGACCCTCCGCCACCCCCACCTCCTCCGCCTCTGCCAGCCCCGCCCCCGCCCCTGCCCCGCCCTCCCCAGGAACGCACCTCGGCCGCTCCCTCACTCGCGTCGGGCACGCGGTCACCGCCGCTGACAAGCGCCGGAATTCATTTGAGTTTTAATTAAAACCAATTGAAGGAGCGCGCGATGAAATGTTTCGTTTTCTCTCGGCTCATGTTCACAGAAACGAAAAAAAGCGCCAGAAATATTAATGTGCGTGGCACGAGACTTGAATGTTTAGCGCCGTAGAAGCTCGGATCAATTACCAACGCAAAACAGAAGAGCGTTCTGAAGGGCCTCGCGCTGTAGCCAGAGCCGATACGCCGCGGTTTCGGGGCTTGGGAAAGACCAAACTGCAGCCCCAAGCCGAAAGCTGGAATCTACGAGCTCGTAAAAATTCGGACATGGAAGTTTTAAATACTAGTCGAAGTGAAGCTCATATATAAATCTAAAATCGCATGTGTTTTTGTTACACCGTGTAAAGTACTTTAAGCGCGAAATGAAGAAATACATAATTTCTTACATTTCAAGCCAGTCTGCCCCATATGATATTGTAAGAGATGCATAAGCTAATTGATAGACACACTCATACTAGTTTCTTGTAATGACAACATGAGCCGCACTAAACATTGCATTAGGAATTCTTTTAGATATAATTAAGGTTACAAGAATATTGTTAAATTGCTAACGAACATTTCCTCATTTTGTAACTATGGCGGTGGTTATAATTTTTATAACGGAGGAATTGAAAATCCCAAACTAATTTTACCAATAATTTTATTTCAGAGAATAAAATTAAAGATTTTAGGCTGTCTTCTTAATGTTTACATCGGCATTTCTAAAATCGTAATCTTCTACTTAAAGTCCATTGTTAGAACACAACAAATATATTTATGAAATAAAAATCAGGAACAAATTTTGAATATATTTGGGCAAAGCAATTTTGTGTTAATTAAATGAAAACAACATACGCCCACACTGCTCTTAGGTTAAAAATGTCAACCTGCAATTCCTATGAACCCTAATTTTCGATACAAACTGTAAATACTACAGACGACTGTCATGTTTTTATTTCTATGGTATAAGTATAATACTCTAAAATTCATTGGTTCTCTGTCCCCCTGAAAATTCATTTGAAGAAATATGAATTCGCTTCTCTCCAATGTATGTATTACATATATCATATTGGGAACTACACAATTTTATACATTGTTAAATTATTTTTTCTGCTAAAATCCATCCTGTATCACGTGTGATGTATATGTTCCTACGTTGATCAAGTTCAATTTATCAATAAGTTTGAATATAATTGTGATTTCTATTCCACAGAATAAGCTGATTTTTAATACTTCTTTAAACAGTCGTAATGATTTTTTACTTTCTCGCAAGCTTGACGAGGCAAGTGTGAAAGGAGACTCTCCTTATCTCATCCAGCTCACAAATTCCATCTAGGCCGAACAGCAAACATCCCAAGTCGAATCAAATCCAAATTTCCATAAATATATGCTTAAACCTCCCTCAACTGATAATTTCGTGTACAATCCTTCCCTTTTCCCTTCCTAATGCTCGACAGAGCAATTCTAACAGTTTATTCCCAAAAATCAAAATTATAATTCAATAGCATCTATAACAAAACTAATTAATAAAATAAGCCACAGTAATTTAATCTCAATTTCCCAAGGAAAACCCAAATAAAAAAACGTCAACATGTAAAATTGAAATCCCTCGAAAGACATCAGGTCGAATCAGAAATTATTTTTTTTAGCGTTTAAAGGCGGGCGAATCCCGATACACGTTTCCCAAAAGCGGATACTTTCCAAGACCCAAAATCTCCCTCCACGAGACGACAGTTATTTCGACAATCATGACCACAGCCGGTCATGTACATTTACATCTAAATTTCGTGTTTTAGTGCACTTGCTCGAAGGAAAGTTTTCGGAACTAAAATGTTTACCTACCGTACTTTCCTTTGAAATAAATCTGTGAATAGTTGACAGGAGTAATTCCTGCGAGATCATTCCGGATATACTACTGAATGTGATAGCAAATGGCAGTTCCACGAATTCACCAAAAACATGATGCAATGAAAAATCCAATTCAAGTAACATAAAATAGAGGTCGGTATAAAGTTACATATGATTTCACCCAGCACTGATAAATTTTCAAAAGATAAATAATGATATCTACAAATAAAAAAATAAAAATAGCTTGCTCTTGCACGGACTGTGTTGTTTGAAATACATTTTCTACGGCAAATGCAAAGTATGAAGCAGAGAGCTTAAATCAACCAATATAATACGAGGAAACTATTTAGAAGTAAAATATAGAAAATAATTCGCAAAAATTGCATGGAGGGAATATTATTTAGAAGTAAAAAGGCGAGATGTGACGCTGAAAAGACAGATTTCCACAAGCAAAAACTGCGTTTCAGAGGGCACAAGAATACACAAGATGTTAAACACATTTCACAGAAATAAAATCATCTACAAATTAATGAACAAAATTTAAATTTTCTATTTTTTCTTACTCTACAGCCAATGCCCACGCGTCAGAGCGCAATGTTACGTACTAATATTAGCGTTTCCTGAGACGTTGGTAGGGACGCCTTCATTCAGCAGTCGCAAGAAGATGCCCTCACCGCGTTTCTTCCCACTGCCGCTCTCCACCCACACTTTGAGCTCTAGCCTCCCAGACCACCTCTCGGAGCCGACTTACGGCCACCTATTTAATGGGGGCAGGTCGCGGGTTGCGACGAGAGGGAGGGGGACCGGAAAACGCGAGCCCTCCACAGAAGAGCAATCTTTCAGAATTCTTTATTGCAACGAAAGGGACGTGTGCGCGGAGAATATCGTCGTATCTGAAAAGAACTCTCTCGCCAGCAAAAGTGCGGCGCTAAGCGGACGAGGATGAAGGAGTGCGGGAGGGGGTGGGAGAGAAGAAAGCCTTCCCCAGAGGAGACCCTGCGGTGCGTGGGGCGGGGAATGGGGGGGGAGAGGTCAGAGGGCACGGGGAAAATGGTTGGAGGTCGCGGCGAGGCGGTGACAGTGGGACGCGACGAGACGCTGGTAGTCACGGTGGGGAGGCGACGGGGCGAGCGGCAAGGGACGAGTGCGGTTGGAGGGAGGGGGAGGCGGGGAGGCGGGGAGGCGGGAAGACGTGCCGAGGCGGGAGCGCCGCCTGAGACTCACCGAGTGGCGACGTAAATCGTCATACAAACGAAGAGCGCGGACGCCTGGATGGATGCACACTGGGGCACAGCGCAGCGCCTCCTGCGTTTTCACGGCCGCTCACACGGCCCCAGATGCGCGGCCTGCAACACCACCAATCCTACATTGGACATGAACCCCGTGGCGGATCCAAGGGGATCATGGGGGCCATCTCCCCAAAAAGGTCTAGAGTTTTCGTTTGTGATCTTCTTTTTTTGACAAAATTGATTTAAATATTTATTTATATTAGAATTATGTAATTATTTAAACAATAATGTTGTATAGTGCCATGTAAATACTAGAAAACATTATATTAACAAATGCGTTTATTATTTAACCCATGGGGCCCCCCACCCTCAAATGATCGGCTGGATCCGACCCTGCATGAACCTAGGTCTGGCTTAGAATCAAAGCATGCCTCAGCAACACTTCATCGAAGTGGGCAGTGAAAGGGGTTTATTATTTTCAAATGAAATAAAAAAATAATATAAAAGACTGCTAAAGGCGGACAAAAGATGCACTGGTGATAATCAAAATAATTCGGTCGAGTCCTTCGGCTCATTACTAAAACTAAGATTATTGGGAAAGACTACTTATCGATTTCTTTCTATTCATTCATGTATGGTCATCATAGGAGACATTCGTATAGAAAGTTTAAACTCCAGTTGCAGAAGCAAAATAGGATTCTGTACAGAGGATATGGTGCAGCTGGAAGAAAAACGTCAGAAGCCCGAGAGGTTTCCAACTGAACGTGGAAGGAATTTTAAAATGAGTGAATGTCTACAGGAAGTGATTGGTCAATATCAATGACAAACGAAATGATTATTTTGTTTGAGTTTTAATTAAATACTAAACAAATTATATTCTCAATCCATTTTGTTATACCTTTAGATAGAACATTACATTTTGCTTCCAGGAATTTGCATGTTTTCTGTATAAAGACGTATTAAAATATGTTATCTATGATAACAAAACGCTCATAATTTGCTGTTTCGAAACCAAATAAGAAGATACTACTCTGTTCACATAACATTTTCTTAAATATTATATCTACAATACTAATTTTGAGTTAAAGCCCTCGGGCACACACGAAAAAAAAAGAATGCACAAATCATTGTACTACATTCTTGTAAAGCTATTGCAAATTGAAATGGTCTGTGAGAAATATGAGAATCTGTGAGACATTAATGCAGTGACCGTTTATTTAACATCACGTGGTCACCTGTAAATGCATGCAAAGTTAAGGAAACAAATCAAGTATTATCCTACCATCAGACAAAAAAAAAAGAAACTTAAAATACAGAATGGGAAGAAGTTTGCTCAGAGAGGATCGACGTATTAGTTACTAAAATGACACAATATTGTAGCAAGTAATTCTCACTAACTCTCAATACACCAGAAGAAATAATACTCAATAAAACACAGATACATCACATTTAATTACACACATATATAACCTGCAATGTATAATTTCAACATGCTGTCTCTTTTAGACCTGCACTTGTGTCTAAATTGAAGCATTTCACAAATAGTCTACTATGTTTAGGGAAATAAAACATATTACAAAATGGAATTTAATTAAGTGCAAGCTTCAACTAACTATTAGCTCAGAGCATATTGTTACGCAGGCGACGTCCCGTAAAATCTCGATTACAATATTATTCTTTTAAAATTCACCCCAATATAGACGTCTCTTGGCACAAACAATTACGTATCTTTAAGTACAGTTTCCGTTCATGATTTGACAGGCGCGATAAACAACACGGCAGCATTTCGACCGCACGAAACCAAAAGCAACGCGCGGCGATAACGTTTGTATTGGGCGCGTTCTTTGTAAACCTAGCCAGATAACGCGGGGGGGGGGGCAGGACGCAATCACATTCCGATCATACGCTGCACCGCACAGAACAGCGTTCAGTCTTCCTGGTAATCACCAGGGGGCAGAACGCGACCCAAACACCCCCGCCAAATCAACGCCACGGGGTTCGCGCGGAACTAGGGGAGAGAGAGTGAGGGGGAGCAGGGGAAGCGAGCGCAATGAGGCCGGAGGCAGGCTATGAAAAGGGGTGGGGACGGAGTGGAACGGGGGCGGCACGGTGCGGGGACGGGACGGCGCGGGGATGAGACTGCGAGGGGATGGAGCGCCTCAGGGACGAGTCGGCGAGGGGCCGGGGCGGCTGGGGATGGAGTGGGGCGGGGTCCGGGTGGCGCGGGGACGGAACGGCGAGGGGACGAAGCGGCGCGGGGATGAGACAGTGAAAGGGCGGCGTCGAGACGGAGCGTCTCGGGACAAGGCCATCGGGGGACGGTGAGGCGCGGGGCCATGGGCGGATCCGGGGACGGGGCAGCGAGGGCGCGGGGCTGGGTCGGGGATGGGGCAGCGCGAGGACGGAACGGCGCGGGCACGGAGTGGAGCAGGGGACGGGGCGACGCGTTACGGTGTGGCGCGGGGACAGGGCGGAGTGGGGACGGGAAAGCGGACAGGGGTGGAGACGGGACATAGCGTGACGCGGCGTGGGGCTTGGCTCAAACAGAGAGGTTAGCGTGGCTGCGAGAGGTGGACAGAACGGGATGCGGGGTGGGTTGTTTGACGAGTGACAAAGACATACGGGGGGAAAAAGCTCTTGAATGTTCAGTGTGGAAAAGGTGGGAATTGTGGCAAACGCAACGAGGGCAGTGGGGTGGCAAGCAATGCAGACGTCCGGGTCTGAGGACAGGGGACGAGGCTGAGAGAAGAGAAACCGCGCATGCGCCAGCCCTTCTGCTGTCGCCCGCGTTGGCAAATCCCCGCAAGATCCTATACTGTCAGGTATGACGGATTGCCCGAGCGCGCCTGCGGCGCCCGAGGAGACGGAGGCGGATGCGGGAGCGGACGCGACAGCGGCGGTGACGGCGACGGCGGCAAGAGGGGACGGCAAGGAGACAGACGTGCTGGCTGCGGGGACGCACGCCCAGGCATTAAATAGTATGGAAACGACAGGGCAGAGAAAGCGAAAACGACGTGACTGAGGAAGCTGAGAACACACAAATCCTCTCTTGAAGACTTTTTCCAGGCATAAGCAGCTGAGGGAGAACAGTAGAAATACGGAGAAGTAAACAGCTTCGGACACCGAGACGTGGCGCATCGGCAGGGGCTGCAGTAGAAGACGCAGCAGCAAAAAGGTGAGGGCGAAGGCAGCCAAGAGGACGCGAGTGCGAGGCTGTAGCGACGACGATGACGAGGCCACGGCAGGCGGTGGCGGCGGCGGCGGCGGCAGCAGCAGAGGCAGCGGCAGAGCGGGCCAGGGCTCTTCACGACCACCGCGTAATTAGCCAGCGCTCGCGCTTCTCCGCAGACGCCGCGCCGTCGCCGCCGCCGCCGCCGCCGCCGTCGCCGCCGCCGTTCCGCGCGCTGCCGCCTCCCGAGATTGGCGTCCCCGCCGTCGCCGCCTCGTCGCCACTCTTCGTCCTCGTCCCCGCCCCGGCGCCAGACGGCTCCGCTCGCGATAACGAGCCCGCCCGTTCGACTCGTTCCGACTCGGCGTTGCCTGCGCCACACGCCTGAGCGTGCGCGGAGATTGCCACGGGCCGAAGCCACCTCGCGGCGCGCTCTCGCCCGCAGGAGGCGCCCGGACCCAGCCGACCGAGGCCGCTCGCGTCTACGTCTGCGCGTGGGCAGGTCATCGTTTCACGCGTCCAGGAATTCAATACACCCACAAACTACCGATGTTTCTAATTTGGTTCGAATATAGTCAATATTAACACGTTCGGGAATCGAATGAATTATTTGGGCATACTGCTGCTGACATGCTCTATCTTTTCGAACTTTTCGTTATCATAAAGCCCAGTCTTATACACGCCTTGATGTATTTCAAAACTCGTACAAGCTCTTAAAGTACTACATAAGGTGATTAGTTCCGTAAAACTCCCCAAGTTCAACGTTGTTTTAAAATAGGTAACATATATTTCGGTAGATAATATGATACATGAATAAAAAAAACTCTAAAATACGGAGTCCTCAGCGCCATCCATTGCATTAAAATCCCACACTTCTGCTCTCACAATGCCCTACTCAGTGCGAATGTTTGCCAGAAGCCAGTGCAGCCAGATATGCTGCAGTACTACCAGTCGCAAGAAATGACAATTGCTGAACATAACTAAATTCGTAGGCCGTTGACAGTTGGGGGGTCATCTTTTATGCTAAAACGATACAACCGTGACGAAAACCTCATCTAATCTTAAGGTAATCTTATTTGCAGAAATATGCGGTACTAAATTATATTGCTTCTATACAATTTTCCAACTTCCAGACATCTCATGATATATTTCCCATATAATAATAATAATAATAATAATAATAACAATAACAATAACAACAACAACCAGTCTCTTAGAACAACAAAGATTTTACACGCCGTTCGCGACACAGTTTCTTGTACTTGTCCATGTGAGAAACAGTTAATTTTTTTCATTCTAATAGCGTACGAACTACTTCGAAGCGTGCGAGAAACATCGCGAAGCATGAGCGAAACATTTTTCGCAAACAAACTTTTCACACGGCATGTTAAAAATAATACATAGAACACGCACAAGAAGTGATTTGTGCTCTTGTTAAGTAACTCACTATTTCCGCCTACTAAAAATATGCCTCCAACGCATGTGACAATGAGCTACAGTCAGCCACTCTAAAATACCTGTACAGGTTCTGGAAATTTCTATCAGAAAACTGCCACTAGCTAATAACATACTAAACCGCCCAAATTACACCGTTATTTCATTAATCAAAGTAACAAGGATTAATGTAAAACAAATGTTATGCATCGAGAATGTCTTCAACGATAAACATTATAACTACACATTTTAACATAAATTAGTGACAGATTTTCCTCTCTTAGACACAACTTTCATCAGTAGGTTAACCGTAGATTATATCTCTTTAGTACTTGCGTTAGAAATTCAATATCCACTCACACTTGAGAATCTATGCAAATAGTATATACGGCACATCATTTTATACCGTTTGCAGTTTGGTGTAACATATGAACAATTAGTTATTTAAGCCCAAGTGTGGAAAATAAAAATAAATACAACCCAAAACTTCAGTCCCAAATTTAAATTGAATTAATACATATTACAATTATAAACTCTATACATCACATAGTTTTTACTGTTTTTGACGATAAACAAATAAATACACTTAGGATTGATGCACCCAAAAGAGTATTGGTTGGTCCACAAACGTGATGGAATAAAAGTCAAACTATCCTCGGCAACAAAGCCAGCAGAAAACGCCATGAGCGTTTGTACGTTTTACTCGTCGACGAGCTAACCGCAATACGCCGAAACAAAGTTTCGACTATATTGTGATTCTAATGAAACTTCGCACACGAGCTTCATGCAACACTTGGCTCCAAAATATCACTCTGACCTCGTATTCTCCTTCCACACACACATAATTCTATAGAAACGTTTTTACATAACCACAATAAAAGCGTCTAGTACAAAATTACAAAGAAGCATTTTGTGGAATTCTGAGACAAAAAGACATATACTGAAAGGTTCGTCATTGGTAACTGATAAACAATCACAATAACATCGTTTTAGAATTTAAACTCTAATTACATTTCCGAATAAAGCATTAAAAGCATTCACAAATAAAGGCAGCAAAACATGAATAAATAATTTTTCGTTGTGGTAATTAGTATCATTTTATAACAAATAATTTACTTTCTTCCACATTAATTATCATATAAAGTAACACAATAATAACAACAAATGATACATTCTCAATATCACTACAAAGCCAATCTCAAACAAGTCCTCTCCTTACTTTAGAGGACTATACAAAGGGTTTGGAAGAAGGCAGTCCGAATCCTTCCATGGGTACAACTTCAATATGATACTTCAATGAACCACTCTACTACAATGAAAGTGTATTTAAAAATCTCTCCAAAAATAATTTACATGTTTCTGTTGTTTTCTACTACTTACAGCCAATAAAAGTTTATAATTTAGCCTCTAGAATTTTTGTTTGATTTTTGTTTTGAGTTTTTGATGTCACGCGCCATGTACTACGTAACATGGGTGGGGGGAACCAACATTTGTGGTATGAGGCAGATTACTTCTCTGGAGACGAGAAGTTTTCGAGTATTAAAATGTATATTCACACTGAAAATGAATAATTTTATCAAATCAATTAAAATCAAATTACTTTGAAAATTTCGTTACATAATTTTGTGTGTTAAGTTATTTTTGTGTACTTCTCAGCAAATCCCTAAGGCTAGGGTTGGCAAGTACTGGTAACTGGCCTAACGTGGCTACGCTCAATTTACCTCATCTTGCGGCAATGAAACAAGGTAGACGGCGAGAAGGAAATGAAGAGGGTCCAGGTGGCACCGATGGGAACGTACGAGGAGATGGAGGTGGAGGTTGTAGCGAAATCAGAGGCGGTGTCGAAGTCTGGAGGTGGAGGAAGAGGTGAGGGTGGAGTCGGTGGCGGAAGTGGAGGCCGTCGTTGAGGTAGAGGCGAGGATGGAGATGGAGGTGGAGGGGGAGGTTGAGGTTGAGGTGAAGACAAACGTGCAAGTGAAGATAGAGGTGGAGGTGGAGACGGAGGTGGAGGTAGAGGCGGAGGTGCACGTGGAGGTGAGGTGGAAGCGGCAGGGGAGGCCGAAGAGGCGGCGGATGGATCTGCGTGGGCGTAGGCCGTCGCTCGCCTCCCGGGAGCGCGGGCGCGGCCGCAGGGGGAGGTGGGCCACGCATGCCCCAGCACTTTCCACACACAATGACGCGTCTGGCCAGCCCCATCAAACGCGAGAGGTCGCCCGCTGAGGACGACAAAAGCGTTGTCGACGCGCCGGGGGCGGTCGGGCGGCTCGCGAAGGGGCGCTCTCCACCCACGCCCCTCCCCTCCCTTCCCGTCCCATCCTCCACTCCCCACCCTCCCCTGCTGCGGCTCCACAATCGTCGCCTCCGCCAAGGCAGTGTGCGCGGCGCGGCACAGGCGGAGGCCCCGCAAGACTGCTGTCGAAACAAAGCTGTCGTCTGGAATTTAGTGCGCTCATGGCTGCGCTTCAGAAAGACGAGCGCGGCCCTATGGCGGCATCGACACCGGCTTCCGGGGCCTGAATACGCTCTTTGTTGTCCAAATCAAATCTCGCACCGTTTTTATTTCCATTCGACAGGAGAATGCCTCAGTGAATTCAATAGGCGCTTATGGAACTTCTCCACCTGGATACAGTTGTTCCCCGTGACTTTCCTCATTTTTCTGCATCGTCGATTCTGAACTGCGTTGAAACACATGTACGAATTCCTATTCGGATTCAGACGACTGAAAAATTTCAATCGCGTTCCATTCACGTAGTCAATGAGTAAAATTATTAAATGCAGATACGACGGACACGGTGTTCATGGAGCAGTGAAACGACTCCTACAACGCACGTGGATTAAAATATATCATGAATAAAGTACATCACTGTGAAGTTAAATGATGCTTCTCTTGATTTAATATCCAACACAGTTTACAAGAAATGTTGCTCCCCAAGAATGTTTTTCTTTTCTCTTTGAAAGAATGCCGCCACTTCGGAATGCATAATGAGATCTTTGATAGTGGAGGACAGAAATCCTTTAACGACAGTGCCACCCACAGAGAACGGAGCAGAAAGCTTCGCCACAGTTTCATTCGCGAACAAAAAAGGAGGTTTCAGGACAGCAAAAATATTGCTGCCCAGCTGCATAAAGTTTTGCAAACAAAGAGAAAGGGGTGTCGCATACAGGCGACCCTTTTTATTCTAACTCTCGTGATCAAGCTCTAGGAATAGTAGTTATGGGCGTAAATAACAAGTGACTTCTTATTGCATGTACGACTGAACATGTACGCATGTACATCCGCATGTGAATTTCAGAAGCAAATAATATGAAACTATAGATATCAATATCTATACGTGAATTTTAGTAGAAAAACAGTGAAGAAATAGAAAATAACATCAACTGTGGGAAAGATACAATTTCATTTCATTGAATAAAAAAAATAGACCAGAATTAACAACAAACTGGACATAAAATTCGCCAACTGCAATCGGCTACACAGCAACATTTCGTTACTTGTAACCCCATCTTCCGCCCACAGCACAAATATCGGTCACTTTCAATCAAAAAACACGCTGTAATCCGAAAATCTGTTATGTACCACGGAGAAGCCTAATTTTTCTCCGAATCTCCTTTCTCTTAGAGTGATCGAACAGACGCTGCAGAAGGAATGCACTATGTGAAGACAGCAAAGCGGAACGAAGCACTAACGGTCTTTTTTCGTCACGATCGAACACTGAAGGCTTCTAAAATCAGTTTATCTACTACAAAGGCCATTGGCTGCTGCGACGCAATTGGTGATAAAATGTGGAGTACATTTCTCTCAAACACACCACTGTTGAACGAAAATGCGGTGGAAGAAGCGGCACAAGTACAAGAAGAACGTTCTTTACGTTGTTTGACGAGCTCGAGTATTTCTTCGTAATTGCCATATACACAGCCAGTCTCGGCTATAGTGAACGTAGTAAATGAGTCGCTGATAATTATGCGGATCTCGTATGTTATTAGGCGAGTGAAAGGGCCTTCGGAAAGTGGGACGGTGTTCCAATAGTGTAAGAGGCATTGAAAGGTATTAAAACCGCATTTCCATACTACGAGACAGAGGACAATGCAGAATCAAGTATGGAGAGAGCACGAACTCTGGAGAAGGATCTACAAAAATGACTAATGAAAAATGTACGAAGCAAACAATTGAAAATAATTGATTTTTAAGGACAAATAAAGATATTGAAATTTTCAATTCGTGTTGCTAATGAATTATGCTGCCTCTGTCTATTAATAAAATCAATCCTAATGGAGAAATTCTATTTAATTTTTATATCATCGAATATAGTGAACCTCTGATGTAGTGAACCGAACCTGTTAGTCCCCAGAAGTTCACTATAAATTCGACTGTAAATACTCTGTGAGGACGAAGGATGCGTGTCAGAAAGGCGTGCATGAGGCGTGATAGGCTTCTCATTTCATCGCGAATCCCATTTGAACATTACTCCATTCATAATCATCAAGCTATCGCCATCAGTCACCCTCCTGATTACCATTCTTCAACCAGTGGACGGCAAAAGTAAATCATTAGTATGGTTATCAGCCCAGGAAAGGAGAGCACATAAAGTCATAGACCTCCTCCCTCACCTCAGTTCTGAAATAAAAATAGATTGCATTTCACTAAACAATATTCAGATAAAAAATAGGAAAATGTCCTCAGTAATATTCAATTTGTTCAATTCTGAAGTATCCTTGGATTTTTAAACAATCAAAACATGAAACTCAAGTAACCACTTATTCATAACCTTACGGAAGAGTTACATACACGTTTCGCATACTAATGTGTTTTCTTCATCAAGTGCTTTTTTAATAAACAAATAATATGAATTAATATTAAATTCCCTCCCTTGTCATTCATATTACTTATCCAAGAAAAAAAAAAAACAAATATTAAATTAGGCAGTGACATATATGTTTGAACACTTTACAAAATCTGGCCAGACATTCATCTCAATTTTCAACCCCATAAATAGGGAAATTACAAAACATTCCTCATAAAACTGGGCATTTGGAGATTTGAAGCAAACGCAACTCCTTCATGTACGGTGGTCATAAACCCGGCACTAATGTCCGTCCCTCGCTTGCAGTCTCCCGAGAGCTGTGCAGGGCTCGTTGTCGCCTCGCGCGTGACCCGAAGGGACGGCTGCTGCGCCCTGCGCCGGCGTCGGTGTCGGTGGTGGCGGATGAGCCTCCGGGGAGAGGGGCAGGGGGAGGGGGAGGGGAGGGGGAAGGTCGCACGCAGCGCTGCAGCCGATTCCGCCCGCGCCCTCGCAGCGCACGCACTTCTAGGGCCGCGGGCCGCGCGGGATTATATCCTGTGTTAATGAGATTTTGTTCTGTAATAAGCTCCTAATTAGGCCTGTTCACAGGGTGCGGCGGCAAAAATTAAAACGGCGGGGAGCGCGCGCCAATTTTTCACGATATTGCGTGCTTGGGCGCAAAAATTGTGTGTGACCCTTCTCGGCTGCCGCCACCCTCCCTGTTTTAAATAAATTTACCCTCCCGGAGGCTTCACTAACTTACGGCAGGGGCGACGGGCGCGGGGGCGACGGGGGCGGCGGGGGCTAGCGAGGCTGTGATGTGATAGCTTCCGTGATTTACTCTGATGCCGGCGGAAGCCCCGGCGACGAGAGCGAAAATGAAAGAGGAGGTGGGCATTGAGTGGGCGCTGTCGCGCCGCGCGCAGGGAAAAGCGCTTTACAAACGGGGCGCGAGCACACACTGTTCTGTCTCGAAACAGTGTGTGTCCACAATGGAGACAAGGTTAGTCTGGGATAAACTCTCGTGAAAGCGTGTCAAGTGTCAATGCAATATTCAAGGTATTTATGAAATCTGGAAGCACCGGTATCGATTTAGACGCGCTAAAAATCAGGGTGTGAAAAGGAATGAAATTCTGAAATTTCAAATACGAAGTATGTTTCGCGATAAAAATGAGCGACATGTGGAATTTCACATGATAAGAAAGAAATCGCCAAATTCACACAAGAGTCTGCTATAAATGAAAGCAGAATGGGTCGACCATTCATAGAATAACAGAGAATCGTTAATACTGCATCAAATACAAATATAGGCATTAGTAGTTTAAACACCAGTGTTAAATACAGAATATACACGATTGTTTGTGAATTCAATTAATTATACGTAAATTTGAATAAGCGGATTGTGCGTTGCGTCTTTGAAATGAACAATTTTGTTGAAACAATGACAAATATACCTGAAAGTAATTAAAATACACAGTCTGTTTTTGTTTTAAAAATATAGAACATTTCGTTATTATATGTTTTGTTAATATATTTCAGGACCTTTGTAAGCTATTTTGAAACGTTAAAATAATGCGTGTTTTCGCGGTATTGGGTGTTCATAAACTAATTTATAAACAGAGCGTAATGAGTAAAACGAGCATTTAGTGCAGAAAAAATGATCTTTCCCGCACGTCACCAAGCTTTTCTTGGGCATTCCAAAGCCCCCACCAATGGTTAATGTATACGCGATAAAGTAACTCCCTCAAGGAATATTAAAAAGTTTTCAAGTGTATTTTATGGACGATTAGTTACTCTCTGAAGAAGAGCTAAAGCGGCAATGAAGAACGGTGGAACGTTTATCCACAGCTCGTGAAATTCGCGAGGAAATTCTGAAGAGAAAGGAACTCTTCCTTGCGCCTGAGAGATCTTGACAGTTCTTCGCAATGAGCGAAATAAAACTCGGGCCCTTTTCTTAGCGGTCAGCGTCAATGAAAAAACTACACAACGCCCTTCGTCGCAAAAAAGGAGTCGGGAGCGGAAGCGGTTCATAGTTCCAGAGTTAAGGGCAACAATATTAGGGCAATCTCAGCGGCGGTGCTCACGATTTCACGAGAAGCGGCAAGAATGCACTCAAAAGGGCGACATGGCCAAATTAAAAACGGACAGGGATTGTACTTCACGAAAATTGGCTACTTCACGGTTTAATATGGACTCGGCTTTGCCACCGCCCCGCGCCGCCCACGTCTCCATTGTCTACCCGCGGGCGCCATCTTACGAGATTTCCCAGACCGACGCCCGAAATGAAGTTGTATTCCCGTCGGCGTTCAAACAACGCAGGCTCGTTTCGCCGATCGTAAACTTGCCACTTTTCATATACCGCGCTGTTCTCCACGCCTCCCTTGTCGGCTTGTAGCGTTAATGCTACCTTATTACGCAGCAACACGAAAGGAATATACGAGCGCACTCAAAGAAACACGGGCGAAGATGTTTATGTTTAGTGCGAAACGAATCTGGCCTCGTTCGGGGAGAGGGGCGCGGGGCGGGGCGGGGCGGGGCGGCCGGCGCAGAAGTCCTCGAGCGGCGCGCGGGGAAATGAGTCTGCGCCGCGATGAGAAATGGCGGCGCTCGCGCAGGTGTGCAGACAGCACAGCGGCGAGGCAGTACAGCCGCGCCCCTTGGCACATGCACCGCCGCTGATCCCCCACCCCCTCTCCGCGCTCGTTGCTCTTGGTTTCTGCAAGTCGTGACCCATATTTTCTTTCAACTTTTGTGAGGAGACCTCTTGGGATAGAGCACGTGTTACACTGAAGCCAGAAAAAAAGCAGCAGCAGACACACGTATTCATTATATTTGGTAATGCTCTTGTACAAGCAGGGTCTCTAATATTAGCACACCATTCAATACTTTTTTAACGTTTCGTACATGTGAATTTCGGAATGAAACTTAATCAAACGCATTATGTAGAGAGTAGGGCCAATGTAGTTCTACCAGCATTTTCTGTTATATACTTATCATTTAATTTATTACAGCCTGCTTTCCCTCAGAGCGTCGATTTCAAAGTAAAATGTGTTACTACTGAGGAAAAAATCACAATAATGATAATGCACCATTTTTCACTGAAATATATCAACTTTATTTTGTATGGTTAGTCGTGTACTGAAAGTACTTCAATTACATAATCATAAATCGATAGTTTTCGTCAATTATCGAATAGATTAGTTTAGATTGATTGATTATTTCGCGTTTCCGGGCGCGTCAACGGTTGAGGACCTTAGTCCCGTAAGTGTAGAGCAGGTTTTTATCGCGGGAGGTGACGGTGTTCTTACACTTGATGGTGAGATCCGGCGCTTACCTACACGTCACCTTGCGGGATTTTCCCATTCAGGTATCTCCACAGTGGGGAAATGCCCCAGTCGGGACAAGCTGTAAGCTTCCGACTGGACTCCTTATATGTGTGGTGGTGTAGTGATGTGTGTGTGCAAGTAAGGGGTGAGGATAGGACGAGGGAGAGGAATGAAACATCGTGCGCGGTCCGTGACCCATTTGTTAGGGTACTGTTCCGTCACTAGCTTGGTATTGAAGGGAGAAACCACAGAAAACTAGCGACCACAGAAGCCAGCCACTAAAATTCTCCTCCTTCTAGGGGCTTGAATTCGACCTTATGTAGCTAGTGTCGAAAGTCCTGCCACCATCGGAACTCGAACCCTCGGGCTTCCCGGTCAGAGGCACTGCAGTGACATCAGATGCTGTCCTGAGCCACCTCAGCCGTATTTGTTTGGAAGAAACCATTTCCTTTGCATATTAAATCTCCAGAGATATTCACTTGGAACGATCACTTTACCATCAGTTTGAAAGCTAATATTTCTTAAATCAATATTGAAAGAGAACAAGGTCTAGTAGGAGTGGATCATTTATCTAGGCTTAGATACAATTTGGACGCTTGCCTTCGCATGCCTAGCGCAATCTCATGTGAGGAATGCCTCCAACAAGAACAAATTATTTTGTGGAAATGCTCTTTCCCCGTGAGGTGGAGCGTGAAGTATCACAAGTTGTCTCGCTTTGACAAGCAATGCCTTGAGGCCGAAATTCTTCACTGTGTATGAAAACTGTCATCTTGAATCATAAGTTACAATAATTCACTGTCAAAAGAGCAGTTTGTAATTTTCACATCTACACTTCCTATTAAGGGCACACATGAATACAGCAATTCTCATTTATATTAAGCGTTCCAAAAGGGCCAAATCGACCTGCTTTAGAAGACAGAGTCATATAAGTAATTTCTCAGCAGAAACGGCAGATAATCGACAACATTGCGGCGAAATAACAATGGGTGTTTTCATAAAATTTCGTTATATATTATTCACTATCCCGATATTTCGATTTTTTAAAAAATAATGTTGGTCCCGCAGCTCAATGAATACAAGCACTCTAGCCAGTAGATCAAGGTGGCTACGATTTTCCTCAGTACCGACGATCTGAATCATTATGGCGATAAAGCTAGTGATGGAATGGGAAATAGCAAAACAAAGTAAAGATTCTCAAAAACGTTCCTGCAAGAGCATTTCGCGTTTTACAATTGAATAATATCACTTCATTTGAATGAAATACGAAAATATGAACTATTGTGCACATCTCTTTTAAACAATACAATGCTTCACACTACGAGTTTATCTTTTTACAAATGCATTAAACAAAATTAAAATCTGTACCATTAAGACCATTGTGGACATATGGTATTTCGCAAATGGATGTTGCTTTTAAGATTCGTTTCTTCTTGTCTGTAACTGCTCTGAAGACATCCTGAATGACCTTAGAATTAGATTCATTCAGTATACGGAGATGAAACGGTGTAGTTATGCTTCAATATCCGGACGTTATCTGCCAATAACTGCTCTTGTTCCCAAGAGAACCAGCCGTACCTCTGATATTGATTTCTCTTCCCTGCTTTACTCATATTCCCCTTTTTCACGAGTTGGCCCTCATGAACATACATAGTTCTACTTTCAACAAACCTCTTACTCAATACGTTTTGAGATCAATTATGGCTTATTCAGCTGAAAGGGTATGAAAATAAAAATGTAAGTTTTCCTCAATGATATAAATCAGATTATAGATATACGAAAATTAAATTCATTCGAAACCATAAAACACATGTTTTTATTTAAATACAATTAATGTATAAGAAACAAAGAAATAAATTATTGTATTGACTTTCCCAAAAATTCTTTATTACATATAGTTCTTTTAAAATGAAACTAGTGGTGCTTCAACAAAATGTACTTTTTTTCACTATATCTAAATTTGCGAAGTTTCGAAAATAGAGTTTAACTAAAATTCTTTTTATCGTCCCTCTTCTACCCGTGGAAAAATTTGAAGAAATCATTTGGAGCGTTTTTTTATAAATTGAATTAAATTGAAGCTAACATTACGCGCAAACTACTAGTTTTTCAAAACAACTGTACAAAACCTTTTTTAAAGAGCTGTGTTTTGGAACAGACTTCGTCTAAAGCAAAAATCTCCATCTGTGATTGTTGCAATTTTTGAAAATACAGAGATTTTTGCGAAATATGGGTCTAGTACCATATTTTTTACCGTCCCTTGAAGCGAGATGAAATTTTTTAAGAAAAAATTTCAAACAAAAATTAAAGAACAAAATAATTAAAATATTTAAAAATTGCATATTCTGCGCGAAAACTACTCATAGTTTCGAAAAATTGTACGTGACTTTACTTCAAGATCTGTTTTTAAGGAACAATTTTTATTAAGAAAAGAATCTCTTATTTTCAATATAAAAGTTGTAGGAAAATTCCCAAAAAATTGCACTTTTCTAGTTTTCGAAAAATCTGGAATTTCACCGAATATGAAATCTGCATCATTCTATTAAGCGTCCTTTACGCTGTCCGAGGACAAAGTTTAATAAAAAAATTTGAAGAAATTTTTGGGGAAATTTAGAAAATGTTTTTGAGGCTTCATGTAAAGTGCTTTCAAAAATAAAAAAATCCAGTTGAAATTCCAGTTTTGGAGAAAATCGGCAAAACGGCTTAGGCGCCAGCATTGACCACACACACGGACGAACAGACAGATGTTTTGCTGTCAATCGATTTCTCAGTATCAAGGTCCCACAAAGCATGGATTCTGGCTATACCACGTGTTAGAGAACGTAATTTACTATACAAAATAACAGGATTTATCCACTTCTTCGTTGCCAGGGCCCGATAATAAGAGTTTTTCTTCCAAAAATGTGCCGTTTTCTGGCGCACGATGACATAACTTTCTCTTCTTACGAAGTAAGCGTAAGAAGCTAACAAAAGCTGTTTGACAAGCAACTTACCTTATGCGAGTACAACGAGTCCTTGTTTCATTCACGCAATTCTTTACCATGCAAATCTATTCACCTGAATGAAGTCGAACGAGTTATTTTGTCTTATTTACCAGACCAATGCTCGTTACACTGCAACTTTTTCGTACATCATAGATATTTCCTAACTTCATAAGATCGCCTTCTACAACAACAATTGTGTACATCTTTCTTGACACAACATGGATACTACATCTCTGAGATATTTTTTTCGCAATTCTAAAAACCGATTCCGTCACAGGTTTCCGTATCTTCGCCGTATTTGACAATCTTCCTGTGAACTCCCAACTGAGCAATCCGGCATCGGCTTCGCCAATACGCTGTCTTTATCCGGTGGACCATTCTCGGTCTTTTTCATTCTCAAAAACTCTCATTTTTTACCTGAAAAGTCTCCCATCCCCTTCCCGTCCGCGCCTTCTCGCTCGCTGCCCTCCACTCCCAACAGCGCCCCCTCCGACTCCCGTCGTGAATCATCTCCTTTGACCCTCGCGAAAGTCTTTCAACCCCTCCTGCGCGCGTATCTCGCGGGCCAATCGCCGACAACGCGAATTCGGAACGCTCCGCGTCGCGCCGCGACGCGCAGCGCTGAGCAGCACCGTGCCGCCTCGCGTTGCGTCGCGTCGCGCCGTGCTGTAGAGCCCGACGTCTTACTCCGCATCGCTGCACCTTCACCTTTGACCCTATCATCTCGCGCCGTCGAACGGAAGTAACAAGCCGATTGCATCGATAAGCTTCGCTAGCATCGAGCCACACCTGTACTTGGAAGCGAAAATAGAACTGGGCGTTCGCACCGCGGCATTCGCGCTGGCAAGCGTCGGGGCGGCCCAAACGGAAAGAGAGCAACGGAGTCCACGAAAGGTGAGAAGGTGGTGATAACGACATAACTTTCGTCTGTGACGATAAAGTATACTGCATATGGCTCAACACCATGCGAAAGGTATTTCTCAAGGAATATCTACTTATCATTCTACAACTACTATATTTTTCCTTAATTGAATGTAAATGCCAGAATAACAGATTACTAACATTTTATAACAGTTTTTGCCATATTACAATTGATTTCAAGTGATTCAACATCGTGGAAATCGCGTTATGCGTAAAAAAACACAACTGGATGCATTTCTATGAAATCATTATTACTACTAAAATATACTTGAATTTTGTAGCAGTTCTTTTCCCCCAAAATTAAAAAAAATACATCAAAATACAAAATATTACTTTATATTCTTCAAATTAATTTGATAATTTGAAGGAAACAAAAAAAAGAGTACACAATACAGCCTCACCCTCGAAAATATTTACTCAAGCTGGAATTCGAACACAATGCATAGTTTCTTCAACCATTGTTGGTACCTGCTACTCTGTTAGCGCTGCCTAGGCGTATCAAAAGCTCTATCGCCTAAAAGAAAGCTGAACTTCTGCAATTTTCTAAATTTTAGAGGTATTACTGAAAATTGGACTTGAGTCGTTTTTATAAGCGTACTTTGCTCTATTCTAGCACACAATTTAGAAAAAAAGAGAGACTTTTTGATAACATTTTGAAAATGTCCTAGCGTCTTATGTAAAGTAGCCTCCAAAATTTAAAAAAAAGTTACATTTCAAAATCCAGTGTCTGCGACATCATCCATTTTGACTGCGGTATATACAGTTTTGTTACAATCCAGTGTACTGTTTAGCAGCAATGTTTTCCACAGACCGACATAGGAAGGACGGATGAACAGACTTAAGAAAAACAACTTTTTCGATATTAATCACCCTCAAAACGTAAATTATGACTACATTTTGAACATGAGAATGTAATTTACTACGTATACAAGGAAGAAAAAACACTTGTTTTCCATCAAAAAGTGTTTTTCTGTTAAAATATCGACACTTTCTCCTTCAGCTATGTCTAACATTATATGGAGAAGTATATGATAAACTAAAATTACACATTGACACACTTTCTTCATTACAGTTCTAGACATCTTAATGTTCACTTGCGAACACAGAAATAACACGGCCTTTTAAATCAACTATTTTAATCATCACAAATACTAATGTAATTGAGCAGACAGCGGATTTTGTTTATAATACTCCTAGTATTTTCATAGATTTTCTTCTGATCTGGACTTGTGATAAATATTTTATCACAAAATTATATATTATATTAAATATCAAAAATATTTTACCCTAAAATGACAGTACTTTTTAAGAAACAACTCGTGGGCGATTGAAATTAGCATTCACACATTTTTGTTTTTCTGTCGTTTTCATTTGTTTTCCAGCATTGACGACTGTCGCACCCCAATCACGCTTTTGGTGTTAATTCCCGAAAATACTGTTAATGGAATACGGTGACAGAATCTTAACAAGGAATTCAATCGTAGAACTGTTCCCACGCTTGTTTAATGAAAAAATCTAATTCACGGCAGCATTCATGTGCTTCGTGTTTTTTTTTTTTGCGAGGAGGGCATAAAATGTTGGTCATTTGGGTAGTGCAGGTCTTGACAGGATGGTTGCGGCGCTTGAACAGGCGGCGTCCGGCCGTTGCAGAGGGCGTGGCGATGCCGGCCGGGCACCGAGAGTATCTCTGCGACGCCCCCCATCCCCCGCAAGGGGCAGTAAAGGACGCGCAGACGAGGCTTGCTTTAAACAAATTAATGGATAACAATCGTTACGTTTTGCCCTTTCAATTTATCTCGGAGCTATTTCGCGCCGCGCCACAAAGCCTAATTGCAGGCGGCAAGGAAGCGCGCGCCGCCCCCGAGAGGTGATGGCGGGGCCGGGGGCGGCGGCGGGCGTCGTATCTGAACGGGCGAACGGAGCACGGCCTCTGCCTCCATCGCTGCCGTCGCTATTACCGCGGCCCGCGCTGATAAGAGCGTCGCCCTTTGTAGGGGTCAGCGACGTGTTAGAGGCGATGTGGGGGCGGCGCGCGGGCGGCGGGGGCGGGCGCCATGGCGCGCCCAGAGCGCCCGCACAATGCCGTCATCTGCAGCGCGCCCGTCCAGTCTCTTCGACCGGCGGCGATTGCTCCGGGTTCAGGGGCGCGGGGAATGGGCAGGGTTGGGGCGGGGGGGGGGGGAGGCGTCGGCGGTCGAACGGTCCGCTCTTCGAACGACTCGTCTCGACCGCCCCCAACCGCTCCACCTTCGCCACGCTATCGCGACTCGAGCCGGTACATCGCGCTTTCGCCGCTTCCTACGGCGTTCGCGTCGGCGGAGGCGGCTGCGTCGGCGGCGGAGCGGGCGGACGCGGAGGCGGCAAAGGCGGCGGCTTGCTCTTAGGACGCGAGGATTTTCGCAGCCTGCGACCCGCCTCGTCCCCGCCCCGCCCACGCGCCCTCGAGATCCGCCGAGGTTATTAGATACACATTTCATTCCACCTTCGCGGCGGCCGGGCCAACCGCCCGGCCTCACGGCAAGCAGGTGCGAGCGGCGCGCCCCAAGCAGCGGCTTCGAGGGGGCGTGAGAGAGCAAATCTAATGCTAATCGCAATGCTACCGACGGGGTTCATTCTCGTTCCTGCCAACAGAGGAAAATCGACTCTCACATGGCTGGTCGTTATGGTTAGAAATTCTTTCATGCATTCGTATACTATATCTCTATTCTGCAAATGTCAAATGAACACTACATTTATAAGATGTGGTGCTGTTCGGTTTGTTTTTAGTAGTGTAGTCATTACAATTTTATAATTTTACAATTTAACTTAAAATATAAGATAAATGTGAGTAAATAATATATCAAATTACGCATAAATATTTCCGTTCACACCATTTAGAATATGAATTGTTCATAACTACTTTACGGGCAAATCCCATGAAATTCGGCTGTGGAAATTAACGTAAGTTATTTATAACAACTATTAATTTTCTCACTCGTGTATTTATTACTAACTGAACGCAACATTTCCTTCACTTAAATTCCGCATACAAATTTCCGAAGTCCTTGTTAAATGAAGGTGGTAGAATGGACAACTGAAACATTTACGGTCATGTGTGGTGAAACTGGTGGGAAATTTCTTGATAGTGACGAGGCATTGTTTGCAAAATGTTAACTAATATTACTGGGAAATTGCACGTTAAATTTGCAAAACTAAAAATGAGTATTTTGTTTGTGGGCAAACAACATCAATTTGAAATTATGAAACTGTAGCGTGGCTTGCAACATTCAAAGACACATTCTGAACAACGGTAATCGATGTTTACTAAGTTAAATCCAACAAAATTAACAGATTTTTATCAGTGCCTTTTTTAAAAAATACTACCACTTGAATGACATTCTTTACAGATAATTTTTACGTGAATTTACAATGTTGTTCTAGGGCATAGTACTTCTGTTAACCATTCTTCACAAGTCCTTTGCTATATATCACGAGTTGACTGCAGTATTTTGGTGGCAGGACCCACGGTTTGCATGTTTCGATGACATAACTGACTAAATATACTGGTCAATGTAACAGTGAATTTCTCTCAGCTAACCGTTGTATTACCTACGTGATCGTCAGGAATATTAGTCAAAACCTCATTTTCTTCTAGTCTGAAAACGTTACTGGTGCTACAACAGCACATACTACTTTGTCGTATTACTTGCAATGGATTCCCTATATTATAACATTGCAAATTGTACCATACTAAATTCTCCAGCTATCACATGGAAAACGCGGGATTGTCAGCAAACATGCTTGGGAGAATCGAATTTACAATTTTCGAAGACAATTTCTTAAAGGTCACATGTAATCGAAATCGGACGTTTTTGGTCTACTCGCGGGAAAATGAAAGATATACAGTGTGATCCTGTAGAATCGTGGGAACTCCGACCTTCACATTGGTAATCAAGAACTTTACCCCCTCATCTATCCTGGCAGCTCCCTTCGGTCGTGCTTTCGGTGAATTTACAAGTGAATGTGAAAATTAGACATCAGCCATATTATTAAATGAATAGTGTTATATTTAAAAAAATTACAGAAAATATGGAGCCGTTTTTGGAAAAATATGGTTTCAGTATTTTTTTAAAGCGTCCCTATTTCATTCAATATTTCACAAAGACTCGTATTTTAAAAAACGCCCATGCCATTATTCAAAGATCTAATTTTCAAGAACATTATGAAAAATCACTACAGTCAAAAACGCAGTTGTGGGACAGAATACAAATCATTTTAATCTACTGCAATTTTGTAAAAATAGGTTTTAATGAAAATCGAACCGCTGACATTTGATTAGCACACTTGGAAAATTTCCATTTTAGTGAAAATTCTGTGAACATTTTAGGTCATAGAGTTGTTCACAGACAGATAGAAAGACGTTCAGAAAACAGAACTTTTCAGTATAAAGGCCTGTAAAATGTGTATTCAGACTACTCTACGTATTCGGCAATGTGCTTTACTATGTACGTGAGCAAGAACAATCCATTTTCTCGATATTAGGCACCCACAAAACTTCGAAAAATCAGTACTTTTTTCCAGCAGCATTACATACTTTTCTCTATACTATTAGCAGTTTACGAGAAAGTAAAAATAAAATAAACTTTAATCATGATTTCTTTTAAAATGATGATCCCTTTTTCAAACTTTTCGGTCTTTTCAAAACTAAAACAAATGAAAATTGTGTATGAGAATGATGTGATCCGAGTTTTGATATTAAAAGGAAACGGACCTCAAAGACGTTTGGTTTCATGACGCATGATGATGCTAGTCTCGTAGCTGGAGAACTGCCGATAAAATTTACTTCCAACTTAATATCATTACATTTTACCTTTTTTTGTATTTCCATGAAAAATGACAATTCACAAATGTTTGAAATAATATAGTAACAATGTCTATTTGTTTTCTATTTTATCTTATTCTCTCTTCCAATTAATGAAAGTCATTCGATTCGAGCTTTACTGTGAAAAATATTATTTCAATATTCAAATATGGTGTGACCTAACCACAAACTCACATGTTCATTCATTACTCGTGTAATTGTTCATCCGATTTTAAGATATCCGGGATGTTTGAAATATTTCATATAAAAATTTGAAAGAAATATGAACATTTCACCTAGTCGCAGTTCGACTTATTCATTTGCCAAAAGTGAATTGGTGAGGTGCAATGCTTGTTAATTTTTTCACGTAAGGAAGTATTAAGAGTTTGAAAATAAATATCGTAACTCTGATGCTTATGGAATGAAAAATACGCTTTGTACCACAACTTCAATATATATTCTCATCAGATGAGTTAGGCAAATAATAGTACAGAACAAAGGGTTACAGTAATTGCATTCACTGTTCAAGAAAATTTAGGTGAAAACACCGCAGTGCATCGTAGTTTCAAGAGAAATCCATTAGTGTCCCTGGCAAAATCTCTATTTTCCAAGTGTTACCTCTGAGATTGTAGAAGAGGACCGCACACAATCCCCAAGCCGCCGCTACGGCCTGGTTGGACGCAGGCAAAGTAACCGCAATTGGCGATGGGGGCGGTGGGGGAGGGCAGCGGAGGCGGAGGCGGCGGCGGCGGGGCGGCGGTCGGCGCTCAACCGCTGCTTTACAGCGACGCTGCAGCGAGAGGGGCGGGCACGCGAGCACTTGCGTGCCAATTAAGCAATTACCTTCTTTCCTGGATTGCCGCTTCGCATAATGACTCGCGCCAAGTGCCGCGCGACCACTCGAGGGACGGCGGCGCAGGCGGGGTGGAGGGGGAGAGGGAGGGGGAGGGGAAGGCGGCGGTGGGAGTGCGGGCTGGCGGCGCGCAAGGCGACGGAATCAGATGCGGCGAGGAGCAACACTGGGAGAAACGGCGATATCGGTGTCGAGGGGATGGTAATGAGACGAGGAAGGGCATCGCAGAGGAACCAGGGGAACAAGGCCCGCTAACGAAGACTGGATGTACGGTGGATGGTGACTATGGAAGCGCAGTTGTGCAGCAAAAGGGGGCGGGGTGGAGACGGTGGTGGAGTGAAGTGAGAGAGAGGGTAGAGGAGATGTCGAGGGGCTGGGTGCGCTCTTACTCCGCCTGTTAGCCCCTTCGGCCGCCCCACCCCGCGCCGCCCTCGCGTTGCGGTCTCGCGAGATACTCGATGGACCATCGACGCGCTGGTGCCCTCGAAGCTCCCCTTCCCCTGCTCCAACGCTGCAGCAGCCGCTTGGCTGCGCCCCCGCTATTCCCCGCTGCGCGCTTCCAGCAGCCCGGCCCTTTCCGAAGCGCCGAGCCAGCTCTTGCGCCCGTATGCAGCGCCGCTGCAACGTCCGCTCTTGCTCTTGCTCTCGCCCTCGCCCTCGCCCTCGCCCTCGCCCTTTCGCCTTCGGCCTTTGCTTCCTTCGCGTTCCCGCACTCGCTGCGCGTCTCTGCAATGCATGGCTGCATTGCTCACACTATGCCTGGATGCAGATGGACGTGTCTACCCTGCGAGCGCTTTACGGGCCCGAGAGTTCCCTTTTAAAGGGCGTTACGCAGAGGTGACCGACAGTGAAAATAGTGTTTTAAGATTGTTCACCACTGCTTCCGATGAAGCGACATCTTTATGTTGGATGCTTATTCATGTTCCATTGTGAAGTAATTAAAAATAGAGTGATCTCATGTTGTTTCTTTGTGCGGCAAATATAAAAAAGAATACTCGTCTCTGAGAACATTCAGCGAAAGAAAATATAAAGGAAATTAACGTTTTTTCTTTAATAAGAAATTCAAGTTGTGTTGCTATACATTCACCATTTTGTCACACTCTACTGACTGATAAAGATAAAATTATAATATTTAGAATTCATCTTAATTTACTTTTTGTATTTTAATGTAGAACAACTTTTGTTACAAGTAGTTTCGAGTTAACAAGGACAGTGTTTCATTTTTTATTTGTTGAAATTGACATCTACCTTTCTAAAAGAATATTTACATTTTTTCTGGATGCAAGAAGATTCCGTTACTTTCCTGTGTTTACTCTCATTACTTTTAAAACTCCATTCTTTTAACAAAGATTCTTTTAAACATATGGCAGATGAAACATTGCCTCTTGTTTCATTTCCATAATTAAAAACTGTTTAATCAAGTAATACTATATTTTTTCATTGTACAGTAGCAAACATTAAATTCACTACAGATACACACACACATTCACACAGACACACACACACACACACACACACACACACACTCAGACACACTCAGACACACTCAAATATTGCTCCAGACATAATATTGACTAGTGAATGAATTGGTTGAGGCCTTTCTGGATGTTTATCCCTTTTATCACGAAAACATTTTGTGTATTGCGGAATTTTTGGGTACTTTGAATGCAAATATATTCATAATGCAACTGTATATCAAGATTAATGTAACGCTTCTTGTTGCTTAACTCTTGGCGTCCGCGCTGTCCTCTGCAGTACTCCGCGTCATATTACATTTTTTTACAATATTCCCAAAAGCAGCTTCTCCGTGCATTGTGTGATAATGAATGAGGAAGCAGCTCTTTTCGTCTTTTTACGAAACCAAAACTCTCAGCTATTTTTGGTACGGTTGAAAAAGAATGTGAGACTTTCGTTTTGTACAAGAACAAGACTAGCAATAAGTCAGTTGCCTGTGTAGAATAAATATTGCGTACTGGTTTCCTTATGTCGAAAGTTAAGCGAGTTTTTGCTTCATTATAATGAGATTTCAAAGGATTTTTTCTTAAATGGAGAATTGTATTTTATTCTTTACATTTTCTTCACGCGTTATTATTTTGGCTTCCTTCAATACAATTAATCACTAATTCCAGAAATATTTCCTGTTAATGATTTACCACGAGATTCTCCAAAAATCATGATAGATTTGATTCAAGTTTATCAGATTTCCTTAAAGTTGAAAAAGTAAATACTAACGTGGTCAATGTACGAGACAAAAGACAACTGTCAGGAAAATAGAATTAGATAAAACATGGAAATTGTTTTACAGCCATTAATTTGGAAAAGAAAGAAATTGTCATAATATAAAGAACTTATGAAGACACACAGGACACCGGTAAAGGTTACACTGAACAGGCGCAGTGTCTTTTTAGCCCGTGTCATATAACTAATCGATAGTGATGAACGTCCTTCGCAGAGACGTCTTCCAATTAGATTCAAATGTATCCTAATTCCAATCCTTAGCGACATCAATTTCGGCACGTTCCCCAGCGCCGGCCGATAAGAAACAAACGAGGGGCGTTTAATGTCTTAATCCCGGCGGTCCGCAGCGGCAGACATGACGAGGAGCGGGCGCTCTGCCAGCGACGGCCGCCGGGCGACGCGGCGTGGCGGGCCGAAGAGCGGAGGCAGCCGAAAAGCAGGGGTGGAAACGGGCAAAGGAACCTTGTGGAGTATTAATGGAATAGCTGTGAAGGAAGGTGCGGTGGGGGTGAGTCCGCGCACTCGTCAGTGGACGCTATGTAGTCGACGCGGCCATGGTAAAAGTCCAACGGGCTAGTTGGTATTGGAAACGAAAGTAGAAAGAGTGTGGCAAATGGAGCACGGAGCAAGATGGTGACTGCGTAGGCAGAAAATGGCATCCACAAGACTGATCGCGACGGAGGAGAACGGAAGGGAAGGAGTGCGAGGCGACGAAAGGACGTAAGTGTACGGGCGAGAGTTGAAGCAGACGCGAAGCGGCTGAGTGAACGTCCGGCAGGAGACGCAAGGGGTGCGGCGTCGACGGCGACGGTGACAGCCACCTCGGCGGCGACGACGGCGGCAGAGGCGGTGCGGTGGCCAAGGCCGTTGGGTACGTCGTGTCGCGGCGCCGCGATCCCCCATTAAGTAGCTCGTTAGCTGAAGCCTCCCTGCAGACATTTGTAGTCGACGGGACGCGGGATCACTGAAGACAAGATCTATGGGATCGCGGAGCTACGCTGCCCGCGATGTGAGTGGGTCGCGCCTTCGATAATGAATTGCCTTTCCAGCGCGAGGATTATAGGTAATAATCTAGAACAATCGGATTGCGAGAGCCGCGAAACCCGCGTCCCACCATTTGCGCGGCGAGGCAGCCTGCCACGGGCGCCGAGCGAGCACACTCCCCCCTCCCCCTCCCCCAAGCCCCCGCCACGCCACCCCGCCCCTTCCGCTCCCCTGTGACCCCGCCGCCCCGCGCTGTCGACCGCGTCCGCCGCGCGATGATGAAAGGCCAGCACGAGCGCTCTGTCCGTCGCTGCTACCCCCTGCCACGCCCCTTTCCCCCGACCACCACTGCTCTAACATCCCCGTCAAATCGCTCGGCGCCGAAAGCTTTGCGGCGCCGCTGTTTTCAGGGAACGCAACGGCGCGCTAGGAAGGCGAGCGGAGCTGCGCGCCGATTGGCTGCTCTTTTCCCGCCGCACCGTTGACTAAATGGTTGAGCGGATCACCAGTTCAAGCCCTGCTGGCCAAATGGGAGTCGAAACATTTCTATACGCGGGTCTTCCAGAAATGCTCGTTTAGGTATTCTTTCGATGTATTAAAGGAAAGACTCATTTCATTAAGAGATCTACGATTTTCCACAAAACACTTGTAAACTTTATACATCATACCTTTAATTTTATAATAACCGTACTATAGAAGGAAAAGAACAAAAGGGAAGATTTTCTCGTATCAGCAGTACAAAAACCTACTGATAATCCAGAAAAGCTGTGCTGCGTTGCGTTGGTCCTCCGAAATGGATATTATTATTATTATTATTATTATTATTATTATTATTATTATTACTGCTATTATTATCAATAATAATAATAATAATAATAATAATAATAATAATAATAATAATAATAATAATAATAATAATAATAACGATTTAATCGTTACATCTCAGGATAGCATCACCAGACAGACAGTTGGCAGTTTCGTTTAATTACACACCAAATTTGTCAGAATATAAAGAAAACACGCCAAAACAGTTCCAAATAAAATTTCGAAGCATGGCCTAAACGTTATGTAAAACAACCCAATAACAAGTTCATTCAAGTTTATCATATCCATTATCTCAGACGAAATATAAGATCTTTAGGGAATCCATCTCTTATTCCATTTACAACATCCGGAGACGATCCAGAGTTACAAAACTGCTTTGATCCTCAATATACTGATCCCTGAGGTGACTAACGAAAAGGTGTATTGCCTGAATTAACTTCAAGAAGGCATACATTTTCTTCTCATAATACTGAAGCGTGAAGAACTGGGCAGTAAGACCATGATTTTCAAATATGTTGCGTCTCTGGAACACGAGTATTGCCATTTTGTAACGATAACTGAAATGTCAGAGTTCGCCGAGGAAATTCAAAGGAGACTCCCTGCCCGGGGCGAACCGCGGTGTAGCAGTCAGACTGCTTGTCTTTCACCGCTGGAAACGAGAGACGATGCCAGTCCGATCTAGGAGAAAATTGTGGTAGACAAAGAGGGCTAATGGAAGCTTTGCACGGGCTCTCTCTTTTCCCTAACTCTAATTCCACTATTTTCTCAACCTTCGTGATCATTTCTCTCTTTATCATCAGTTTCATCACAACTCAATTAAAACGCTACACAAGGGAGACGACGGCCACATTTTGGTTTCCAAACTACGGCCAATATGCCGTCTCACCTAAAATTCATCCCATACGATAAATTAGAACCTCTCTGGCCTATGATCAATAAAATCTCGCTGAATCGCGCTCACTCAAGTTCATACTCGAGGATGAATTACCTAAAGCAAGTCCTAGAGCGCAGCATTGATGTCTACATGGATACCCTCAAGTTGTACGGAAAGGCTGAAACCTGAAAGCCGCGAATCGAACTCCACCCGAATCCATTATCAGACGCGTATCCGCACGACCTCCAGCAACGCTTCGCAAAGCTCGCCATAGCTCGTCAAGAACTATATCTACTCTTAAAAATCTACAGGTGGTCAATTCCAGTGATAATACAAACTGTTCACCCGAGTAATTCAAACTTCAAACAAACAAGCACGATCATGCGATGCGACGAAACGTGAATAGTGGACCCGTGCGCGACGGACAATACCTTGAAAGGTGAATTGTGATTCATTACAGTCCTATCACCTGCAATCAGTGCTGCCTTTGACCGATATTCGTGTCTGCAATCGCCAATGAGCAGCGCATTCCTACTGACAGCGCCTACATGTTTGCAGGAAGCTACCACGCCCCTGATTGCGCGACAAAGGGGATCTTTCATCGTCATCGGTTCCGAAAGAACAGCTTCTCCGTATCTGGGGATTTAATTCTGACCTGAGCCGCAACCGCGGCAAGCACACAGCGTGGGTGATGCCACCACCTACGTACAGGCATTTTGCGACTTATAAATAGTAAATAGAACATTAATGCAACTTAACTATCTTGTGTCCAGTTAATCAATTCGTCATTGTCAATCAAATCCAATCATTACCAGAGATATTCTGATAAACACTTCTATGTGAATTCACTACCTCTTAACTGTCGAAATCTTTCAAAACTACAAATTAAACATGTTTCAGATATAAACGTCGTAACATGTTTCCGACATGAACCACTTTGTAAATAATGTGCTTTTTAAAAAGATCAAACTTTTTGATTGCCCCTAAATACGAACTTCTGAGTAGGAATTCAGTGGCGCGTAATAGCTTAGCTCATTCCAGAATAAATTGGTTAAAATGTGTAGGGGCGATATGCAACAAAATAAACATAATTTTTAATTTTTTCGTGAACGGATCAACTATCTTCTACCTTCATAACACGGAGAGTTAAAATAAGCACCCAAAAACAAAATGGCGTCTTATAACACTATAACCATTCAGGGTGCAGTTATCTTTTCATTACGCGAGATCAAACTGGGGAGGATGTTTCGGTCTCCGTTCTCCGCGATTAATACAAAATAATCTTGAAGATGAGGAACGCATAATTTCCACAGCATTTTATGTTCAGATACATGGTACAGAACACTTTGTATGAAAAAAACAGAACGGGGATTCACAGGATTTTATGCAGAAATGGACGTACAATGGAATTTTTATGGAAACATATATTGAGCAATTGCTTATAAAATAATCGAAAATAATCTTATGTTTCTTGCAATTCGAACATCTCCATAACGTTTTCACTCCCAAACTAATATTCATCGCTTATAACTATGCCAAAAATAATTTCTCACAGATTCTTTCTTTGCTCACAATATTATGATCTTGAAAAAAATTTAAATGTATCTTCACTAAATGAACATCGCACAGACGCATGAAATTAAAACACTCTACCGTCACGTAATAACAACGAAGTTCAAGCATACACCATTAAATTACCGGATAGGAATACCCTTGTTTCCATGAGTTCTGTCAGCCATTCTTCGTTTTCGGTACCCGATTCCGCTGCATAGAGAGTTGATTTGTAAGCGTGCACAGATTCAGGGATAATACCCACTAATAGCATAATATTTTTCTATGTGTAACATTAGAATTTTGGCATACATTTACAAAGAAATTTTCACAAATATTCTAGCGTTAGTTTTTTGTGACATTGAGGCGTTTGTCACAGATAACCCAAATAAACCTCCTTCTACTCCCTGCGGAGTAAACTTCAAACCATTGTGTTTTGTCTACAAGGGATTGACTAATTTGCCTGATTTCTTGCTCAAAAGCGGCGACCGAGCCCTCCAGGTACTGCGCAAGGGCACTCGCTGAACAACAGAACGCTGCGTCGCGGAGAAGCCGTCTCGAATGCAGTCTGAGAACACCGCTCGTTTGCCGGAAGCCACTTCTCTTGGTGGCTATGTGGCGCGTGGCGCTCAAAAGCTCACAAGGTGGCGGCAGTGGCGGCGGCAGTAGCGGCGGCGACGGCGACGAAAGCTGTGGCGACGAAGGCGGCGGCAGCGATGAAGGCGGCGACAGCGATGAAGGCCGCGACAGCGATGAAGACGACGGCGCTGTTGGCGCTGTTGGCGCTGTTGGCGGGGGTGGTGGCGGTGGCGCTGTTGGCGGCGGTTGCAACGGCGTTGGTTCCGATGAGTGGCAGTGGCGGTTGCTGGGGCGGTTGGTGCGGCCTTAACAGGTGGAGGCGGCGTTGGTGGCGGCGGCGGCTGCAGCAGAGGTGGTGGATGAGAAGGAGGCGGGGTTTGTGGCGCTAACGGTGATGACGACGAAGATGAAGCAGGCGATGGTGACGTAGACGATGGCAAGGGCTTGTGACCACCCGCGGCGAGAGCATCATAAAGGCAGTGGTCTTCTAATGCCGCGTAGATTGACGCCGCGTTGAAAGCGGTCGTCGCAACGGTAAAGGCGATCGCGTCTCAGCATAGCTCCTAGACGATGGTTGTGATACTGACGGTAGTGGTGGTGGTGGCTGGAAACCGAAGACATCCAGAGTTCACGAGCTTCGTTATGGCTTCACTATAGTGCGAAGCGTAGCAGCGATGGCTTTTGCAAATTGAGAAACGGCACAAGCGCCTCAGAGACACGGTGTTTTGCAATCATCCCTTTGTTCCTCGAATGGAGCGGCATCAAATCGGCGTCTATATATATACACATACAAACACGGCCCAACTTTACAGTCAACGCACAAAAAAATATCTCAAAACATGTTAGTTGGAAAAAAAGAAGCCTATATCTCTAGCAGCTGACACCCACTACTTAAAAAAATATTTTAAATAAGAGTAATATAACGATTTTGAAAAAAGAGTATATAAAAAATTAAAACTATCACTTCTTTGTTTTCAATGACGAAAACTAAAGTAATTGCTCCAGACATTAGGAAGAACATAAAATATAAATGAAGGATTTCATTTGTAGAAGACATTACAGCTAATGATTAGACAATAATTCAGAGAATTATTTATTAATACATAATATCAAAATTATTATATGAGTTTTAAATAATATATCTGAATATTAAAAGGACAAAATTAAAGAACACACAAATATTTACCGTTTGCGTTAACTACCATGGTCCGCACACCGCCAACTACCGGGGCTGCCGGGTATTTAAGGAAACAGCTAACCGCGGTAATTTTCATTCTCACTCACTGCAGGTTAAACCAATACCCAATCTATGGGCAACAGGAACCGAAACTGAATCATCTAATGCTAGAAAAGATAAACGAGACGAAGCAAGACCACTAAACAGGACAGTATTTCCTCTTCTACCACAAAGATCACGCATTCCAAATTTCTCAAAAACTGTTACATCAAATGCAACCATATCTAAAAACCAAATTACAGAAATAGTAACACAAGTAATCGCGACTATTATACCTCACGTAGAAAATATAAGCAAACAAATATTCCAAGATTTGTATAATGCCAGAAATGAAAACAATACCAAAATTTTAAACTGAAATGCAAATAGGCTAAAAAGGCCAAAAAAATGAGTTTAGGTTTTTCCTTTCAAACTGGGCAATAGATATTGCATGCATCACCGAGACCCATTTCCATTGTAATTTAAAATTTAACGTTCCAGGGTATGAAACCTACAGGAAGGATAGAACAGCAGGAAAGGCATCTGGGGGAGAGCATCAATATCAAAAAAGCATTCAACATTATGAACTAATACTACCATACTCTGTTAACTTAGAAACGGTCGGTATACAAATCAGCTCAGTTCATGGAGACAGAATAATATCGGCCTATAAACTACCAAATAAACCATTCCCAGGAAATACATTAAAATATATTCTAAATAGTAATAGACCAAGGCTAATTGCGGGAGATCTAAACTGTAAAAATACTGTATGGGGCTGTAATTGAACAAATAAAGTAGGAAAAAAACTTATTAATTTCTTACAAAATAATAACGCTGATATACATGCACCATCAGAACCCACTCTTTATCATTATGGCCAGAATATTATTTCAGACATCCTAGACGTTACATTATCTAAAAATGTTCATATTCCATTATATCAATACGTAACATCATATCAAGATTCAGACCATTGTCCTGTAATAATAAGCTTAAGAACCCAAATTACAAGCACAGATTCATTATCTAAATTAGTAAACGGTAATATAAACTGGAAAAAATTAAGATTTACATTAAACATTTTGTATACTTACCCCGATCAACTAAAACAATTGAAAGTATTTATAAAGAAATAAATAAACTCACAAAAGCAATACGGTCAGCAACAATATTGGCCAACAAGCCGAAAACAAACAACAATAAGAAAGAGGCTAAAATCCCCGTATTCATACTCAATCTAATTAAAGAAAAACGAATACTAAGACGGATGATAGAAAACGCGAGACCCATATATAAAACGCAAACTAAACAAAACTCAAAGAAAAATGAAAACAAATATGGAAGAACGTAGATTTAATGGGTTCCAATATTTCCTTGTTCAAATACCGAAAGAATCTAGACGCCTATGGAGCACTATTAAAAGATTAACTAAAGAAAGTAATAAATTACCTCCCTTAAAAACAACAAATAATCTAACAGCTCTTAACGGATAAACAAAAAGCGTCGGCTTTAGCTACGAATTTCGAAACGACATGTACCCCAAATAAGCCGTAAATTATGAACCAAAATAGGCAAATTGAAAATTCTATTCTTCTATCTCCATTCGCAAGAGCCTCTAAAAAATAAAATTCATATCTCCATCTGAAACACGTAAAATAATCTTTAAATTAACACTAAAGAAATCAGCAGGCAACGATCAAATAACCACGCAGATTGTGAACTAGCTCCTAAACACAATAACTGGATTTACAGCGATATATAATGCAGCTCTAAGACTTAATTACATCCAGGATGTATGGAAACAAGCCATAATAATACCAATAAGCAAACCTAATAAGGATCACAGTTTGCCCTCAAATTACAGACCAATAAGTTTACTACCTAATATAGAAATTGTTTGAAAAAATATTTCATAAAAGGTTAAATAGTTTCCTAAAATGAAACAGAATAATTCCAAAAGAACAAGTCGGATTTCGCGAACATTACTCTGCCACTCAGCAGCTTATAAGACTAACTGAAAATACAGCATCGCATTTCAACAGTTTTTTTTAAATTGTATCCAAATATCTTCAGTAATCTAGTTGTAATAGTGCGGCCAAAAATGTTTAATTTCAAAATTTTCGGGAATTCAGAAGGTAAACTAAAAATGGATTTTTTCTAAAATGTTGTCTATTCGAGAAAAAAAGAAATAAATAATTTGAAGCTATTTTCTAAGAAATATTGAAAATGTTTTAGAAGCTTCATGTCCTAGTACCCTCAAAAAACGAAGGATCTGTTTGAAATTCGAGGGAACACGATATCAACCAGATCGATCGGGAAATATCTATTTTGATGACAATCCTGTGGTGGCTGGTTTAGGCACAACAGTTTTTCATAGACAGATGTTTTGAAAAAAAACAACAGTTTTTCAGTATCAAGGACACTCCAAAGAGGAATTTATCTTTTCTGTGTATAGGGGAGAAAAAGCCATTTCTCTGCGATCATTGAATAATGTATATATTCTTCCTGAATATTTAGTCAACGAATGACATCGATTACACCCCCCGTGGATTCCAAATTGGAATCCCCGGCCTGTTGACCAATCACGTTCCTAGAATTTTCGGAATCCACGGACAGAATTACATTCTCTTTGCAATTCCCGCTACTTTTGAACCGCGGTTGGCAAGTGAAATATTTCGCAGTTTTATGTGCACGTTGCTCTTATTTCTCATTACATTCCCTACTGTTCATTTATTAGAAAATGAAACTGGAAAGTAGCGACAGTGAGAATGAAATATGTACTACGTTATCTGTAATTTATAAGCAACAAGTTCAACAACGCTTCAATTATTAAAAGAGAAATTGAAGGACCATGAACAATCATTATTAGCACTTTTGGTTTGGAGAAGAATAAAGAGTATAATTTCATTCATTATTAATTTTGATTTAAGTAGTTTTCATGCCTGAAATATGATAATTTTTTCCTACTTTGTTTTCTAAAAGAGAAAGATTAGAAACTTCACTTGAAAATTTGAATAATTTAAAATTAAATATTAATAAATTAAAATCTCTTCAAATTTGATTGAATCAATCCCCAATCTAAGGAAAAGAAATATCTCTCCCAACATGTATTTTCAGATATCAAAATTGAATAAAATTAGTAAGTACACACGTGCATTGGCATACACAAGTACACAGATACACTGGCATATACCGAGACAATATAATCTCGATTTCATAAAAAAAATATTCAAATCTTGTGCTGGTGCATGCAACAATCAAAAAGTTATTCTGAACACTAAAATACAGTAAATTATGAGATGTAACTAAACAAAATTGACATAATTTACTTTCGTGAGAATGTTATGTTTCTCAAAAATGTGTTCTCAATACTCGAAATTACAATTTCAACTTTACCGTTGTGCGAAATTTCATATTCTAGCATGGACTGCTTGAATACGCCTGCTCATGGCGTACAAATCGCTGTTGATTCTACTATAAGTAGAGCGTCTAGATAAGGGATTAGCTGTAGGATGTAGTTTCTCTCGGTGCATTAGTGAACATCGACGCTAAATTAGAGCCTTTGCACTGATTTAGTATCGACAAAACCAATCACAGATGGCAAAATTCACTTATAGAACTTGTGTTGAATCGTAGAAAATGTTTAGTAATCTAATCGCACATAATGGGATTTATTCAGGAGTTGATGTTTACAACAGGATTGACGTAGGAGCGAGTGTCGTACTTTCTACGAGTGAATAATAGCCATCATTATACGCTCGTTGAAGAATATACTAATTTCGGTAACAGTTATTCACATTTTTTTTGTCCGGCAGAAAAAATCGACACCTCGTTTTGCAGCGTTACTTAAGTTTCTGTGCATGAAGTATATGAGAAAGTAAAAATACACTTGTGCTATGTGCCAGTGATATTTTGTGAAGCATAAACACAGTTACATGTGCAGTTCCATTTAGTTATTGAGTGTATGAATATATTATTTTTTGGCGACAACATCTTGGCCCCTCGAGTTTGGGACTCGAGCCAATTGGCCCTTGCATTTCGCTTATCGAGTTTTTTAGAGACATGGGAGGAATTGCAGTATCCAAAGCTATGGAAATGAAAAAAAAATAACGCCCGCATATAATGTAGACGAGAGGAATGGTTCCATACTTTAGAATAGTGATAATCACAAATGCCATGCCCTAGTGAAAAGTATCGACAGTCAAAGTTTCTTCCAACGTGGACAGAGACGTGTGCGGTCCGTTGCAACCCTACAGATAGCGCTAGTCGTGCCAACTGCGTGCGAGATGTAGCGTGTGTCTGCAGCGGCGCCGAGAAACCGGCGTCGGGAGCTGGCGGGGGGGGAGGGGAGGGGCGGGAGGGGGCGGGATCCGAGCTGCGTACAGGAGACGACACCGCGTCGCCTCCCGCCCGCCCGCCCGCCCGCTCGCTTCCCAGATTGTCACGGCGCGCGTTGCTGTTTCGCAAGGAGATTACGCTTGGGGCCCCGCCCCGGCCCCGGCCCCGCCCCCTCCCGGCCCGCCCCCGCTCGCCCACCCTCAACCCCCGCACCTCCCCTCGCCCGCGCTCGCGCAGCTTTCCAAAGCGCCGCCCGCCGAGTGCGGTGATCATTAGCAGCAGATCGCTACAGGAGCCGCTACGTGATATTGAATGATATTGGATCCAGATGAAAGTCGGGGATCCGTAGCGACTTATGCAAATTGGCGGATCGCGACGCGGGTATCTCCAATGGAAATGAATGGCTGGGGCCGGCGGGCTGCGGGCGGCGGGCGACAGGCAGTGAGCGGAGGAGGGCGGCGGGACGGAGGCGGGGAGGGGGCGGGGACGCCGACGGGGGAGTTGGCTCACTCGCTCCGCTTGCGCCGCCCGAGCACAAAAGCGGTACGTTTTTGTTCGAATCAATTTGGAGTCACTCGAATTAATAGTGGATCGACTTAGCAACAAAACCCGACGACGCGTCGGCCTCTTCGCGGAGGCGGTCCCTAGATGCGCGGGCGCTCAATCGGAGGTAGCGGCGCTGCTTCTTATTACGCTTCTAATCGAGCCAGGCGAGAATAACGAAGCACAAGCAGGTAGGCGAAAGAAAAACCTTCCTGCTTCTATGAGATTTTTGTGGAAGGAATGAAACCACATTCTCAGTAACTTTTCACAAGTGCGTCAGTCACGAGTATTCAGATTCCATTCAACACCACTTTGAAAAAAAATTGACTATCGCAAATCGTTGGCTTGAGAAGATAAAGTGGCATTTCTCGACATCGCTTCCATGCAAAATCAAAATTTGTTTCAAAGAATGGAAAATGATTGGTTTTCTGGACCCCAGCAGTACCATCTTTGAAGTGATAGTTCTTGACAATCCCAAATTGAATCATCAGTTCTAAATCAAAATTGAATATCTTAGAATATTTCTTTTTTTTAAATATTGTTTCTATGTAGTTAATGATTCGTAAATTCCAATAATGTAATTATATCGCCTGACAGCTCTCATATCTATCCATAATGGTGCTTCAAATAAAAAGTTTTTAAAGCACCTGATGAGGCATACGTATTAGTACGCGAAACGTAGAATGTCATTTTTACGGTACACTATAGATAAATGTTACTGAAGTTTCATATTTTGATTCTTTAAAAACAAAGATAACACAAAATCGAAGATACAGAATAGACAACCATTAGTTAATTATGAACTAATTTGAATTATAATTAATTTATTATAAAATTTCTGAAGAACTTTCCATAAAATATAATGAAAAGTGTAGATATGCTGTTCCATTTTTGCTGAGAGCCGCAGAAACGATTGAAGGAAGCAATCGCACAGCCCAGCATCCGAGCGACAAGCACTGTGGCAAAAATCGATGAGCCGTGAATCAAATGGTAACGAAATTCCCTGCATTATCTCCGCAATTAATAGCACTCTACCTGTAGCTGCCTGAGATACGCTTCAATGACGTAGAGAACCGATATACCGATTGAAAACAGACAAAATAATATTAGAAGCACTCTAGGCGAAATAATAGTAAGAAAAAATATCAAACAGATTTGAAGTAGAATGAAAGCTTTCGCAATGTTGAAATGACATAAATTTGAAATGTTATTACGTCATCTGAAAAATCATTGCCACTTAGAAATAAGTTAAAAACTCGAAATCTTCTTTCGTTGTTCTCATATACAAATGATACAAGTTTCAGACTTATGAGAAAGTGTAACTGGATGTTTCCAACCGTTTTGGTTTAATAATATCCATGTAATAATAATTAACTGCTACACATTTAAAATAAAGTACGGAGAGGTACCCTTCAAAAGAAATCACAAAATATAACAAGCACGATGTGATTTTCCGTCACCTAGTGTTCCCAAGTTTTGAGGACAATTTATTTCAATGAATCACTTCGTTTGTATCTCAAAATGTTACAGAAGCAATTACCGGCATCATTTCGAGCACAAAGTGAGCGGAAAACGTAGCCAATTATTCCATGTAGATGTGAAAGGGAACGCAGCATCTTTACGCGCGGTCCCGAAAAACGAGGCCCGGCTTCATTCAGCCACTTCAAGCGACACACAACAGCCGCTCTCTTCATTCCACGCACTGCAGCTTAGTGCACAGCTACTTCCCCACACTTCGTTTATTCTCTACTTCAGAACCCTGACTTCCACCGAGACACTTTCACGATCTGCGGACTTGTAATTAGAAAACACGATACAAAACCAGGGTAAAGCCGCAAAATAAAACAAAAAAAAAAATTCAAAAACAACAACACGCAGAAAGAGAAACCTAATTTCAATCTCCGCTAAGCAAATAAATACCACGATAATGACATACGGCTTGCTTGGGTGTGTTTAATTCCTGAAACGAATTAAAAGCCGCATAAATAAATGGAAACATTAACAGATCACGAAACAAAAATAAACACTGTATTAAAATGCAAATAAGAAGATGCCGAGATGAAAATAAGCGCAATGGCAGAGACACCTCAGCGCTGCATAGCGCTCGCAGCGGGGAGGGTGGAGTGAGAGGGGCCGGAGGTATGCGGGAGGAGAGCGGCCGGGAGAGGCGAAGAGAAGTGGCTGCCGCCTGCCACAATCTCGTGTTCATTATAATGTACGCCGTCAAACGAACGACAAAGGTCGCGCTAAGCCCGGAAGGTATAGATGAAATTCTCCTACGGACGTGTCCCGATACTCCACGCAAAATAACATTTCCACAATGGGAAGACGCTTTTTTATATTTCATTTCCTTGCCATTAACAAAACCGTAGCATCCTATTCTAAACGTCGGGGAAAACGACCTCCTGTCCCATTGAGTGGCTATTCCGAGTCATTTACGGCCGATACATTTACGAAGGCAGAAAAAGAATCGGAATAAAAACAAAGTCGCCTCGCCAACACAAAGGGTCGCGGATCTCCTGCGAAGTCGCTAAATACGGTTTTGGCGCATTGCGAGAATTTGCGGTCTAACGGTATTCTTTCACGTGAAATTTAAAAATTGATCGTTTTGTTTTAATTTCGGGGTAAAATTATCTGTGACAAATATGAATATATAGTGTACATTTTTCCGTTTCACCTCTTTTTAATTTACCAGCACAAACACTGGATTTCAATATTACATTTAATATTGTCCATATATTAACTATTACTGATTCTGCCGTAATATGTATTCTGCCCTAAGATACAATAAAATCAAATATTAACAAATAAGTACTATATAGTTTGAAAGTTTCAGAGAAAAGAATTGCAGTCGTGCGAAAAATAATAATATTTAATAAAAGAGTCGTTTGTTATGTTAGTCCCGCAGTACGTATGGTAAGTAATAACTCATAAAAACTGGAGAAACGTAAAACACAAATATAATTTTTAAAATAATGGGAATCCAAATAAGTTTGATGCAAATAAACAAAGAAAACAGGGTACTTATCTCGTTATTCTACTCCTGAGGGGCTTGGGACAATAAGTCAAGTCACAACTGCGACAGAAAGCCTTCCACTATTCTTGAACAGTAATGTATCGATTTTGGTGAATGTGTAGAGCATTTTGCACTTATATACATCTTCTTCGTATTAATGAAAGACTTAAGTTGGGACAAACGTCGACCACAATGGAGAAATTAATATTTAAGAATGGCGGGAGGGTTAGTGTAGCAGGTCTGGCTTATCTTGCTCCACACAATGCATTTTAATTCATCAAATGAATTGCGACCATAATATGATTATTATAATTACGTATGAGAAACACATGAAAAGTAAACATTTTATTTCACTATTCTTAATGTCAGATAGATAGTGCGTCACATAGCCATTCCGAAACTACCTCAATTATTTGCTAATAAGACATGAAAAATGATCGTATGTCACTCGTTGAATGAACTATGAATGTTTTGAAAATATTACAAAAATTATCACTCACATGAAAATTACTAGTGTTTCCTTCTTGTCTCTATTACCTCTATCGATTCTTTGAATCTTGGAATCATGGAAACTGAGTTCCCACTCGGTTTCAACAATTATTTTTAATTACAATCTACATAAAATATAATCAATAATTGCAATTAAACCATTACATAAATACAGAAAAGCATGGGTAAATAACAATAAAGTAGCTATATGCAAACAAAATACACCCGAACAGGGGAGAACGACCGCCCAAAACGGATTATTTACGCATCAATAAACACACGGATTTAAAAACAGGCTTTGGCCAGAAACACAATTCACGGCTTAGAGGCTCCGATAAGAGAACAACGGGAGCATTGGAATCTCCAACAACCGATTCTACTTAACTCATTAAGAGAGGGACACCGCACCGTAAAGAGGAACATCCCGGTAGCATCGCCATTTCGGTAAATCATATCACTCGCATTTAAATTCGAAAGAGATTTGACGTCGCAGCGCGGCATCCGGGCAAGGGCGAGGGCAGGAGTGGGGTTGGCGGACGGGTCAGCGACAGGACGGGCGCGGGGGCGACAGCGGGGCGGTGCCTGCTGAATGGGAAAGAAAGGGGGTGAGGGACCGTATCACAAACGGCGCCACTGCGCAGAGGGCGAATTGTACAACCTCCGCCCCCGCGAGGCCAGGACAGGCCACGGCGCGCCACGCCACGCCAAGCCGCGCCAGGCCACGCCACGCCACGCCATGCCATGCCACGCCGCGCCACGCCGCGCCACGCCGCGCCACACCACGCTGCCCCAAGGCCGCTACCGCCACTCGCAACACTCGTAGATAAAAGGAACAGACAGCCCTATCACGCTATGAAATGAAACTCACTCTGGTTCGATCAGCAGGAGCCCGGAAATGTCGCACATTTTTAAAAACATTACCAGCGATCTCTTTCGAGATAAGACGTCGGAAATTACACGGCTTTATTGTGCACATTTGTATGGCGAGCGGCGGGAGGCCGCGGGGGCGCGCGGGGCGCGGGCGACGGCGCAAGTGGCGGCGTCGCGGTCGCGGGGGCGTGCGGGGGCGTGGCGGGGCGGAACGACGGCTTTATCGGGGCAGCGATGAGTGCGGGACGCAGGCGGCAGCGCGCCCGCTGGGGAATTGGCTCAAGGCGAGCGGCCACGCCGGCCCCCGGCGGCGCCCATTTATTCAGGCGACGCGACGGTGCGAGTAAACGAGGCGCCGCGTCCAGATACCGGTCACGCGTACATCAGCCGCCCGCGCGGCCCCGCCTCCCCCTCGCACGCCGCGCCGGCCCCACGCGCCCTCGCCCTTGCAGCGCTCGCCGCCGCCGTATGTGGCTGTTTCGGCCTGCCGCCTGCTCTGCCCGTCGCGGGCCCTTTCCTCTTCGGGGTTCCTTTCCCCCACCTTCATTTAACAGACGTTTTCCTCCACCTAATTATCTCTGGGTCTGCACTGTCAGCAGTTCTTCTCCTTTCTCGTCTATTCTCAGTATTTCTATATCGTCGTTTCTGCTTCAACGTTTTCCCCGCAAAATTGCTCTTCAGCAGCCCTCATGGATGTTTTAATCATGTTGCTTCGGCGAATGTTTTCACTCTACAACAGAAGTAACTTCTGGCTCGTATCATGATTGGCTGTTCATATAGTGAGCTTCATTAAAAATAAAAGAATTTGTTTATTTCAATCCGATGTTGCTCTATCCTAATTCCGTCCTGGCTTCATTACAGCTGGAGTCTTTCGCGGTACACATTCATTCTTTCACAAGATGTATGAAAGTACCCTCAAACATTTAACATTAAATTAAACTGTATATTTAGAAGTGCATTTTGATTGAGATGTGTGCAATACATTTGCACTCCTTGAAATAAAATACCAGAGTTCAATTATATTAAATCATAACATTAAATTATTCTGTACAATTACTACAATTAACGCTACAGTGTTTATCTTTTATATCAGATAGTAAAAACCCGCTACTATGATTCAAGATCTCGCACCTCGGTGGCCGAGAGGTAAGCTTAATCACCAAGTGCGCGGATTCGATACCGGCAGATAGGCGTTTCTTTGGAAGGGCTGAAAATCTTACAGTAGTCATGTTATGCTTGTGGCATGTAAAAATCCCTGGCAGGTGACTGGCAAAATTAAATCCCTACAACAATTTCCCTTCCTTACGAGATCTCACGTTCTCCTAAGCAGAGAGCTCTGATATAGTTAAATAAGACTGACATCTGCCGGAGAAAATGAGAGTCAAAACTCCGGCGCTTTCAGGGTACAGCTACGGGGCGCGCATGCACCAATAAGAGTCGTATTTATAAACCTCAGACACGAGCCTGCCAGGCCTAGCAGGCTGCCAGTGTTCGGTTTTGCGATTTACGAACGGCCACCAGCAAGTTCCAGTCGCCACTTGTCCTCGTAGCAAGCCCCCAGATGGCAGGCCCCTAAGAGCTCTGCTAGTAGAGCTTCATAAATACGACGCTAAGTCCCCTAGGTCACTCCGGGGATGGGCTTCAAACGAAGTCTGGGTGCGGAACGATGCCAATGATCGTGTTCCCACAATAAATATAGATTCTTGAATTTGTTTCTAGATCTGTCGCACTACACTGTGAGAAGCACTGCTTCAATCACAGTGTTACCAACGCCACAAATTATACTGCACTGATACACAGAGTATTCATGTTCGGAATAAAGAAAATAAATAGTGGTATCAAGTGGCAATGAAGTGAACTATTGCTGAAGAGATTGGCTGAGCATGAACATTAGTATTTTCAACCATTTTTGTTGATCTGCTTAATGGCAATTTATTTCTGGGAAAATATGCAAATTGTTCATGAAAAGATGCTTGAGTGGAAAGTTACTCAACAATAGAATTCCTATTTATTTTAAACAAATTGGCGGTTTATGTCAAGTTAGTCATCTTGTTCTTTCCTCTTGCCTAACATTAATCGTGAGATGGTTTGATTTTCCAGCCTTCTGAGTTGGTAATCCTGAGCCCCGAAGTTGGATATTGTATGCGCCGTGCGTAAGTGAAGTGTACTTCTGTGATTGAAGTAGCGCTCTTACAGTGTAATATTGGTTGGGATACATTGTGAGTAAAGAAAATATTCTAGTTCTTTTTATATGGACATTCCACGTTTATATTCGTCCACGCTTATATTCTGTTCAAATATACACCTAAGTCTTTTACTTTTTATTGCAGGATACTCCTGCTTTCATCCTACAACGGATTAATGCGTATGAGTTTCTTAGACATTTCGTAAGGAGTCCGAATTTTCTCGTAACTTAAACAATTTTCAATTGCATTGACTTTTCGTTTTTTTTTAAATTATCAGTTTAAGTCAAACTTTTCATTTGCTCTGTTTGTACCAGGCACAAATGCTATGTTGGAAAAAGTATTTTCAATCGTGCACACCCTTTGGATTGATATAAAAAACAACCTTTTACCACCAAAACTATTGAAGCAATTGTAATTTTAAAAACGTGTATTCAAGACCTTTCAAGCTGTAAGGAATTCTACAACCTGCTATTCAGTAATTCAAAACTCTTGCTAGATATCACATCTTCTGATAACTAGAAAGTTCATAGTGATGTTCCTGATTCAGAAGCCACAAGTTCATGTTCAGCAGGTTGTTCATAATTTGGTTATTAAAATGTCTTTTTATGTACAAAATGAATTTGTATTTGTCTCAGTGCACCTGTGTGTAGTCACATTTGAAGCACATTTTCTTTTTAAACTCATGTCCTGTTTTGTACAGTTTTTTTCTCCCATATTTCAGAAATGTTCTCTTTTACGTCATAAAAAACCTGGTCACCTTAATAACATTTTTAATCTAAGTAATTGTATAAAAATGTCATTTGTGAAAAAGAAAGAGAAAATATATTTTGAAATACATCTTTTTATTAATGATAATACAATATCTCAAAAGAAACAGAAATGGTAAACAGATTATAATACTACACAATGGAAACAAGAACAATCGTAGTAAAACCGTGCACCATGAAAATAGGCCGAATTACACAACGAAATATTTCGAGTTTTCTTTCAAATCCAGACGGATATTACCAGAGTTTCTTGGTATGTAACGAAAATGCAGAATCCTCTCACATGGCCGGAGGCTGTGTTTCTTTTCAGTTTCTGTGCGCAATGAAAATTAGTAACATACATTTTATAATATTCTACAATTTTTTGAAATCATACCCTGTGAATGAAACTTAAACATATCCAAGCACGTGATAAAACATTTTTTATCAATTTGATACTTTGTATATGGCACTTAAGGATCATTCTTAAGATTCACATATGTTTTTGAAGTTTTTTTTCTATTTTTTTCAGTTCGTTCCTGCCTTATGTTTAAACGCAAAACATTTCGCGAATAAATATTGCAAACGTCTTGCGTCGAATTCTCACACAACACTTTTCATGCGCCGCCGCTAATGAAACTATCCACCACACCATCCGCCCTTAGCCCGTTATTGTATGGAGTTGGAGTCGAGTTGGAGCACCCATCGAACACTGGGTGCGCCCAATGTACGAACTCGTTACGCACCACTCCAGAAACATTCCGCGCGGAATCCGAACGGCCGGAGTTGAAAACTATAAACTGCTTGCGCCATTCGGCGCGACACTTTGCGCGCCGCGTTTCACCGCGAACTACCGCACCTAATTCCGAACGAAACACGCGCGCGCCGTAAGCGGACGCCTCGGCCTGAACGCCACTCACGCGAATAGGGTCCCCGTATCTTCACAAACGGAATGCTAAAACAGCCTCGTGGAGCGATTCAGCCCCGCGACGCCGCGGAGGGTGGCGGCGGCGGCCGCGGGAACGGCAACGGCAGTGAGAGGGAGGGGGTTGGCTTTCAACGCGGCCGAGACGCGGTGGAGGTCCGGCGCGGGGTGGGGAAGCGGGGGCGGGGCCGGAGGAGGACACGGCGGCGGCGCCGGGCGAGCGATAACGAGTCCCGCCCACCCCGCTTCCGCCGCGTCCTCCTCCCCGCGCCGTCGCCGCTCGCCCGCAAATACGCGCGCCTTCCTCTCGCCGACACACTTCCGTTATTTTCCCCCTAAGCGAGCGCTTCTTCTTTTTTTCTCTCTCCACGGGCGCAGTGCGCACGGAACGCAGACCGCGGGGGCTATACCTGTGGGCTGCTCGGCGCTAATGGGTTTACCATACGGCGGAGGCGGCGGGCGAGGGGCGGGGCGAGTGGGCGTGGGCCAGAAGCGGGGAGGACGCATTACGACGGGCGATGCGCCGCGCGTCGACCCGCCTCCCGCGCTGCCCCTCGCCCCACCCCCACCTCCACGCCCGCGCACGGATAAAGACGCGTCTCCGCGAAATGATTTCGCAAAAGAATGGGAAACAGTCATCGCGCGGTTTTTTACCTTCCGCGGGCGAGGCGGGCGCGCAGCCGAGCGTCGCCTCTCGAGGCGGGCGGGGAGACGCGGCGCATCAGCGCCTCTCTTCTTCTCGGCGACACTTCGGCGGCGGCGGCGGCGGCGGCGGCGGCGGCGGCGGCGGCGGCGGCGGCGGCGGCGGCGGCGGCGGTGGGGCCGCGCGCAGGGCCCTTCGCGAGCTGCGCCGCGTGGCATCGCGCTGCGCCGTCGCCTTCCCGTAGTTGATGTGTTTTCCATTACGGACGTAAAAAGAGGAATCCCTCATTTAGGAGCGCTGCTTGCGTGGGACAGCCGAGTACAATGGGCGAGCGTTCCGACGCCGCAATCGGCGAGAGCGCGCGGCCGTCCTCCCGCTCCGTCGGTTGGCTGGCTGGCTGGCTGGCTGGTTGGCGGGATGGTTGGTGGGGGTGGTTGAGCGGCAGCGAGCGACGCCAGCCGTCGGGTGAGGTGCCGCGCGCCGGAGGGGAGAGGGCGGGGAGATTGGGGAGTCCGAGGGAGAGGGTGGAGTCAGCGGCGGCTGCCGGGGCCCGGGCGGTGGGTGGCGGAGCCCGCGGAGACGAGGCAAGGAGGGGTTGCCACGCGCTAATCGTAATTGCCGGATACACAGCAAGACGCTCGGGTATAGACGGCGGCGGGGTGAGGTGCGGTGTGTGGGAAGAATGGGGCGAGGGAGGCGACAAGCCACTTTCCGTCTTCAGTCGAGCTCCTTGCGCGAAGCTGAAGTGCTGCGCTTTTCCTTAGCACGCCGATCGCAATACATCTGCCTTCATACTGTCACATCCTTCCATCTTCCAACGGTGGTCTTTCCACACCCATGAACCAATGCTTTCTCTTATACCTCAAATTATGTAGTAGGGTGCGGTTACGCAACTTTCGGGTGTAGTAGGGAAATGGATAAACTGGGAAGTGTTATTGCTGAACTCCATAAGCCCTATATAAAAACGAATTACTACATATTCCCATTCCTATAATAAAGAAGAGGTTCTTAGCTCTTATTGAACCCAAACGGATTATCAAGGATTTAGTTTTTACCAATTTATAGCTGTTAAAATACATCGGAAGAAAATCGGATTATGTTGTGTAACGAGGGAAATGGACAAAGAATTATAAAAACGAACGTAACATAATAGTTTAAGGATGTTTCTTACTTCGTAAGAAGAGAATACATTGTAATCCCGTGCCGAAAAAGAGACTCGCCATCCTCTGAGGGTCTCTTTTTCGTCAAAATATCTGAATATTCAAAAATTGCAAATGTTCAACATTGTTTTTTTTATAATTTTCCGTGAAATGTCAATTTTTAAACATTTCTAAAAGCCTCCTCTAAACTTTTCTTCAAATTTTATCAACGTATGTATTAAAAGACGGTAAAAGAAGTGGTGCTGTTTCCATATTCGGGCAAACACTGTATTTTCGAAAATTGCAAACCATTAACATAGTAAAAGTACAATATTGAAGATGGAGATTATTGTCTTAAATGAAATCTGTTCTAAAAACTGAGATCTTTATAAAATATCACGTTAATTTTTTGAAAAAAGTAATTTTCGCATAATTCCTACTTGAAGTTAATGAAATTTACAAAACATTTTCTGAAAAACAGCTACAATTTTTTCTTTAATTTTTTTCCGCGGAAAGAGCTAAGGACGTTCAAAAATGACACAAGTCTCATTTTCGTCGGACTCTGAATTTTGGAAAATCGGGAAAGTTAAAAATATTGCGAGAATCCTGTTGTAGCACCACTAGTTTTATTTTTTATTGTAAGAAGTACACACACGTAATGGTAAATGAAGAGGTTTTTAAAAATTGGGTTACAATGCGAAAAATGAAAATCAATGAAAAGTGAACTTGAAAAATTGTAGAAAAATGTTGTGAAAGAAATTAATCAAGCCTGAGAAATAATTATTAATAGAAAGCACATTCACATATGTTCTCGTCACACAAATGCTAAATAATCCGTCAACATTACATATTTCCATTTTTCGGTTGATCAGACAAACCATTTCCCGAGTATTCCGATGTACACATTTCTTCAAGTATAAGCGTTTTCGTAACACAATTTAAAATTTGTTATAAACTCCCATGATACGTTAAAAGATAACATTTCAACGACTAACTTACGATATACTGACCTCTTATTTATCTACAACAAAAACAAACAAACAAAAAATTATAAAACCTTTGGAAAACATAGTTTTATTTTTATATTTTTCGCAAACCTATACATCCCTGTGGTCGCGTCGGAGAATGGAGAAAAACTGCCTAGCATTATTCAAGTGTCTGGACATAACAACATTAACATGACTAACGAAGTTCTCCTATTTACCCGATTTCCTCCTAGTTTCGTTTCGCACTAAGTTCTGCTTCTATTAGGCGTTCCACTTCCACTGTGTTCAAGACTCTTTCATCCATTATAAGCAGAACTTTATTTATTACAAATCATCGCATTCTTTAAATTTAAATTATTCACCTTTGCAATTATGTTTCATTCTTAATCAAATTTTAAATCATATTTTTTGAGAGGCCTTAACAATGTTTATTTTTCCTATTCGACTTAATCCATTTTCTATTTCTATTTGTTTTATTTTTCACAGCGACAGAAAACTTTAATCTTTCTCTCAACGTTATCTCCCAGTATCTACATAGGTGCCTTGTCATTTCAGCATGTAATATTGCGAACTCGTGAACCTCTGATCTCATACCATCTTACCGTCACTTCGTGCTTTCCGTCCATCTCTTCGTCTCTGCGACGCGGGTGAAAGACGCCCTCCGACAGTCAGCCGAGACAATACGAGTCAACAAGTTTGAGACAAGAAATTGACGTTGTACATTACCGGAATTAAACTCGCTAGCAAAAACTGAGCCCGTGTCACTGACGACGGCAGCTTCGCAAGATATTACTTACATACGTCGCTGGTGTCATAAGCCGTTAATTTAATTAATTTTCAGTAGTAGTGATAGGTATCGTAGAAGAAAGAATCAATCAAGTTATAAAAGAAAACACACAGTGAATAATGTAAAATCTAGCAACACAATCTCAGTATAATCAATCATCTGAAACTTAATATGTGCAAATATTTTATAAAGTAGCACCTTGTAAGGAAGAGAAATAACGGCAGTATCCTTCTGGTCCTCTAATGCTCAAGAACAAGACTATTTTAAAAAGTAAATAGAACGTCACATACATGTTTCTTAGTGATCTTCAAACACAAAACAAAGAAATGGATTAGATATTAGATGGATATAGACATACATCTAATTAATATGCAATAAATATATGGTACGCCTATATAAGAGTTAAGGTATGTAAATCAAAATCATTTTAGAACGAGACTGAAAAATGAAAATTAGAGAGTAAAAGACAGTTCACAAGAAAAGGGTAAATTATAAAGAAGTAATCAATGTATAATTAGTATTACTTCCAAAGAATCATTTTAGTTCAACGATGGAAAACAAGAAACAATTTAGATTTCACTGACCATGAAGCGCAGGTTCTAATGCGCATCCTGGGTTTGATCAAAGAATGCTAGTCTTCATGCTTTACACCCCAACGTCGCAGAGAATTGAAATGAATTCTCCGTAACAATTTCAACGTCCACATTTGCTGAGAACAACAGTGTTTTGAAAGGAGAGCAGCATTCCGACGATAAAAACTCAATAAAATATAACAGATTTCGCATTGTGCTGTATTCAATGAAAATACAATGCGAAACCTAAGAAATGCAGTGTTCCCATTTCAGACCATCACCGTTCCACGTCAGCAAGAAAAGCAGCCATATAAAAGATAATTGAAAGACGCTCGGCTCTTGAATTTTCAGACAAGTCGGTGTCAATAACCGGACGATCGAAAAAATGTTTTAATGTGTACAATTCAACAAATTATAATTCAATTTTCCCCCGCATTGTGCTGTACATTTTGCCAAATTCAATTTAGTTTCCGTATATGAAAAATCTAATACTAAAATGTTTTCTATCAACGTAGCGTAGTGATATACACATTAGTTTAAGCGTTCAATATGTCTTCATTTATGCAGCAAGTATAACATTTATATTTAAACAAAACGTTAAAATAGCACCAATTGTCTTCTAAGTAATTACAATGTAACTACTAAACTCCAGAGACATTTTGTTCACTAAAAAGTGGTGGAAGAGCTACGAAAAGAGAAAACAAGTCCCAAACTCGAGACAAACAACAAGGCTTCAAAATTGAACAAAGTACTTTGTTCTTAAAGTGAGCACAGCTGACGATGTTTCCGGTTTTTCAGCTGCGATGCAAAATATTATCTTTCTTTTACAACTTTCCATCTCAACCCCACCCGTACAATCTAAACGTTCTTAGTGCAGGGGGACACTTATTTATCTTAAATAGGATAGACATGTTACCTCAAACAGAAGCGAAAATATTTAAAGGTGTTTGATCCTAGAAACTTTTTGCGACATCTGTTTCAACATGCATGCGCTGTTCGCCCTGCCGTGCAAATATTAGGGATGATAAATTATTTCCATGACAAGACAAAAAACGTCAACTTTCCCCAGTCAGAAGATATCAGTTCTTTGCTTAGGTTCTTGGTCTTATGCGAAAGCCTAAGACGAAATTGATTGGTGTAGAGTAGAACACTGACAAATTAAAATTTATGAATGCACTCTAAAACAATATTATTTACGCCAGAGGAAAATTAAATGGGGAATTAAAAGCGGCGACGGCCAAGTCGGAATAAAGTTTGCAAAGAGTCGCCCGACGCCTAAGAAAACTCCATGGCCTTAAAAACTTCACGTACAAGTACAGTTCGTTCTGGAAAGGAAAAAACGTGCTTTTGTACAAAAAATCTGGCCTTAAGGCTTTGAAAAAGCCATTAGCGAGATCGTCAATTTCTTATGTATACATTTTTATTACTGCATTTTCCTCGGTGGCGAAAACTTGGAATAGGACGGTACATTTATCAAAGCGTGACATCTAGGCCCGCGGAGGAAGGCGGAGGCGGCAGGTGGGAAGTTTTTGGGGTGATGGTGATGAGTAGTTCTGAGTAGCGAATAATATGCGAAGAGAGAGGGGTGTTGGATGACATTGTGGCATGTTGTGTTATCAAACTACAGGGTATTTGTGCTTATATTTGGAGGTATTACAAGATTCTGGAAAGTCGGAGGAAAACAATCGCTTTATACCAAACGGTCGAAACGCATTGCCGAATATGCCAACAAAACTGAATTGTAGATGTAGACATAGGTGGCTGACATGACGTCTAATAGAGAAAAATATTTTCGACATAAAAATATTATTTAAGAAACCTACATATCTACTTTCTTAATTTACATTTCCAAAACCAATCATGTTTTTCCCTCTAGATTTCCCAAAGAGGCAACACTTACAACGATTGAATGGAATTGTCCAGTAAGAAGTTATAATATTTAATTTTTGACTGGAAGAACAACACATTGTCAGAATATGTATTTTTCACCCCTGACAATGAAACATAGATTCAACAGGTACTATTAACAATGAAATTTAATTCTGTAACTTTGAAAATTATTTATTAGTGATATAACTTTAATCTAATTTTATAGTTACCTTGTCTAACTTTCTAGAAGTGAAGTAAGATTTAATCAATATGCAGGAAGCGTTTAGAAACAAATCCGTTCTCTACAAACAATACACTAATGAAAGATGACGGATTTGTAGTGTTAACAAAAAGCCATCGAGACAAAACCGTGTTCTACTGTTCCTTTCTACTGCTGGAGGGGGATTATCTTCTGTATAAGATATATTTAAGATGGAAAACGAAGGTGCCCACGCAACCCGCAAAACATTGTGCCATCGTACATACCTCAGAAAAGATGGGCTTCAGGTCTTTAAAATGGAGTTTTGAGTCTCTAAAGAATTAAAAGTTACGTTTCTCATGCCGCTATCTTCAAATTGAGATGTTTTCCGACGTTCTATCACATTTTTGGAGAGTACGCTCACTTTGGACTCTCAGAAGCGCTCCGAACTTGGGTTTCAGTATGATACTATTATTTGACTTTTAAACCGATTTACACAGTTCAGAACCGTTCGCAAGGTTCTAGATAGTATTATTTTAATTCTAAACTTTTTGACACAATTTCTATTCTTCCCCGTTCTTAGAAAATGAATCACGTTAATTCCATCTTACCGACGTAACTTCTAGATTATATCACGCAAGACAAAATTATTTTAAGGAAGAACAAGTCTTCCAGAAATTTCTGAGAAAGGTTCTTGCGAAGTTGGGAGTGCAAAATAAGCAAACAATTCACAGACGAGGTTATTTCAGTAAATACATTATATCGCAGTTTTCACATCTGAATTAATATTTTATTCCTTATTTCACGTAAATTAAAGTTTTATCAAATTAGTACTTGGATATAAAATCCTATTATTGAACTACTGGGACGTAGAAACACATTCTTTGTCACAAAGAGAATATTCTAATATTAAAGGGACCTCCACATCAACTCAACGTCTGTTCTTATCCGGAGCCACGTAATCCAACTTCATAGTTTGAATGAAGTGCAGAGGAGATACAAGAATATTCTTGCAGCGAAAATGACGGCTTATTCCCTTATGCCTTGAATTCATTAGTAGACACGACCGGCATCCGAGCGCATAGTGAGAACAGTTCTTGGATTCAAGCCTGCATCCACTCCGAGTAACAGATCTCAAGCGACCTCCCACTACAGTTGACAATGACACTCCAATTTCAGAAAGATAGATAACAGAACACTGTAGTGCTAGCTCGAAAGTATACACATACAATTTTTTATTTACACTGGTCTAAAAACGGTCCATCGAAGAATTACTAAAACAAGTGGTGCAACAACAGCCCAATACTTTCTCGCATTATTTCTAACTTTTGCAATTTTCGAAAATTCAGGGTCAACAAAAATTAGACCCGTGCAATTCTTTAAGGCATTCCTTGTTTTATTCACGTAAAAAACAAAAAGAAATCTGAAGCGTTTTTTGAGAAAATGTTTTTTATAATATGTATTAATTCAATCAGAAAGTGCGCCAAAACTACTCGTATTTTAAAAAATATATTCATAAGCTTTTTCAAATATGTTTTTTAAGAATACATTTTAAGACAAAAATCTCTATCTGCAATACTGTACTTCGAAATGTCAAAGTTTCGGAATTTTTGATAGCACAGAGTTCGCCAGAAATTGGAGCAACAAAACCTTTTTTGCCGTACTTTGATTAATACAAAGATAAAATTTAAAGAAAAACTTTGGGGAGAGTTTTTCAGAAAATAATTGTTTAAAAAGGCCTGTATTTCACGCAAAAGTAGCGAAAACTACTCATATTTTCGAAAACTTGCATTTGACCTAATTTCACGTTCTGTCTGTAAACAACAGATTTCATAAAGTAAAACATCTCTATCTTCAATAATATACCTGTAGGAAGTTGCCCAAAAATTTTGAACTTCTGCAATTTTCGAAAAATAAAGGAGTTTCAATGGTAATGAGACCTGCGCCATTCTTTAAGCGTCCTTCACGCTATCCGAGGAGAATATGTAATTCAAATATTTGGGGCCACTTTTGAGAAAATTTCGAAAATGCTTTAGCGGCTTCATGGAAGAAAGTGAGAGACAGAAAGTGTTAGAGGGTGTAATTTGCTACATATAGGAACAAGATTTATTCAGTTTTTCGTTATCAGAACCTGGTAATAAAAGCTTTTTCAGTCGGAAAATAGCCTTTCACCCCCTCAGTAATACATTATTTTCTCTGTATTGTGTAAGTTTTACAGAAAAAAGCAACAAAAAAAGTTAAAAAAGCAACTATAGTTTAAATTAACATAGCATTCACAATTTTGATTCAAAATAGATGATTTCTTCTCTAAAAGATAAAAAAAGTTCTTCATAACTGTATATGTGGACATTGAATTCACCTCCTCCGTACTTCCCTTGAACAGAACAAACTTTTTTTAATTTTAAAAAATTGTGGATTTGAAAGTTCATTATGAACTTAGTTCATGAAAATTCGATTAATCTGTTAACGGGGTTTACGAACTTAAGTACTGGCAATTTGCTTCAAAACGAAAACAACCATTACAATTCAATGACTGAAAAGTTACGACTGTTTTTAAGAAAGTACATTTTTACAATATGTAAAAATTATTTAGTTTGTATTATACTAATAAAGTAATTTCTATTGACTTCTGACTAAATCTTAGTGGCCTTCAGCCAATCTTTCTCACGTGTTTCAGTATTATAGAAGTTATTCAAACATTTCTCTGACGAATATAAATAGATTCTTCGGTTGTAACAACATATTCATGTAAGCCTTGGATGTAACAAAACCGGAAGAGTTAATTCTCGGAAATAAAAGAATATGAACTATCAATTACCCCACGGCGAACCATTTCATACAACACATCAAGTTAAATTTTCACCGATAAAACCCGATTTTGTCAGCGGCCGACACTGAGGGAGTACTTTCCTGGGGCAACGACCGCACGGCGGTTGAAGCCCAGCGGCGTCGGCGTAGCGCCCTCCGCCCGCAATCGCACGGGGGCGGCGCACCTGCAGAAGCGGCGGTCCCGCCCTCCGCCGCCCTGACAGATGATCGCCCGACGACAGCCGCCCGCCTCCCTTCGGCCTCCGCGGACGCGCGGCGTGAGGGGCGGGGCAGGAGGAGCGGGCGTGGCAGCGGCGGGGCGGGGCGGGGCGGGGCGGGGCGGGGCGGAGGCGGGGGAGGAGGCGCGCACGCGACGCGCGAACATCTCGAACGCACCGCCGAGAAAACCGTAATTAATTCAGGGGGGAGTCAGCGCGCCGAGACAAAGCCCGCTGTTTCTTGCGCCGCCATCGAGCTTTCGGCGCAATCAATCTTGAGCAGTTCATCAGTCTGCCAGGGCTCCATCCGCGCGGTGATGACGACGGCGGGGCAGAGCGAGGGAGAAGGGCGGCGGCGGCGGGCAGTGGTGGGCGCGACAGCTGGCGAAGCGACGGCGCTGGGCGCGTGCGGGCGGGAGAAGCGAGCACGGGCAGATAGGGTGGGCGCGGACCAGTACTCCCGACTGGTACCTAGCAAAGGGGTGCAGTTGGAAGAGGAAGGAACACGGTACAGGGGTGCAAACAGGGACGTGACAGGTGCAGAACAAGGGGAAGGAATGGAATTGGAGCGGAAAAGTCCAAGAGATGCGCAATGTCAAAGATTTTACCTTAGGTAGACGACAAGAATACCGGAGAAAAGTACGATTACTAGAAGCAAAATTGGAAGAAGCAAAACAGGAGGTGACTGAGAACATGATTAGATGGTTCGAAATAAAATGGATGCAAAAGGACTTGTAACGTGCAGTCTTATTAGCAGAACGATGAGAATGGATGTGTGTAAGAAGCGAACGCATTCAAATATAAAATCCAAATTCCAGTCTTGTCCGTGGTGACAATGTAACGTTCTGGCTCAGAACGTGGGAGAAGCGGCACGTGCAGCGTCTCTGTCTCCACGGGGCGAGGTGGAAGGAAACGCGGATAGCGTAGGGGGCGAGCGCAGGACGGGGCAGGAGGAGATTGGAGGGGACGCGGCGCCTCGCCGCGCCGTCGGACGAGGACGCGAGGGATTTCGGAGCAGCGGGCGGCGAATGAGGCGGAGGTGAGGTGATTGAGGCGCGGACAGCGGCTGGGCTGGGCTGGGCTGGGCTGGGCTGGGCTGGGCTGGGCTGGGCTGGGCTGGGCTGGGCTGGGCTGGGCTGGGCTCGGCTCGGCTCGGCTCGGCTCGGCTCGGCTCGGCTCGGCTCGGCTCGGCTCGGCACGGCCCGGCCCGGCCCGGCTCGGTTAGGCGCGACGCCGCCTGGCGCGGGACGTCTCCGCGACCGCAACATGCGCCCTCGGATTGCGTCGCCCGCGCTGGCGCCAGAGCCCGTGCCACAGAAAATGGACCCCGCCCAGCCGCTTCCATGTCCGTTGGTTCTGGAGCGCCCGTGCGCGAACTAGGGGTCGCGAACGCAACCCCCCGAGTTTACTTTAAGAATTGACACGTGTACTTTCCCCTTAATGGTCATCATCACAGTACGTCACATGCTGTCTCCAAACCCATCCCAATAACGACATGCACAATTTCCTATAGAAATGAAGTTTATCTGAAAACGAGAATTCAGAAATTATATTTTTAAATAAAAATTTGAACATTATAAATATTTGTGGGTTGTTTTTCGTAGTAGATAAACTAGAAAAGCATTAATGATTGTTTCACATAGAATTTGGAATATCTGATACGAATTAATACGTCAACATAATTTAAAAAAAAATTATAATGCAGCAATGTTGGATGCGATCATTAATTACTAATTTCTGTCAATTTGATGTTATATGGATAGGGATTTTTGACGAATTCGTTAAGTGCTTGTAGGTCATACAAAAAGAAAAAGAAAAATGAGATATCACTAAATGAAAGAAACTATTGAGATTAATTACTCCTAAGCCAAACCAACGTTGTCAGCAATAAAGTGTCAATAGATTGGTGCTGGAAGAGAGACGTCTACATCATGCATCATGCGCTCCGCAGCGGAGCATACAGAGCTGCAATCTGGGGAAGCACACAGCGTGCAGGCCGGGGCGACGAGGCAGCGGCGGCGATTACACCACCCCACGGCGGCCGTTGCCGGCGCCTCGTCCTGGAGCGAAGCGGCGGAGGGGAGGGCGGGGCGGTCGATGGCACGGCGGTCCGCGGGGGCGGATGCCGCCTCGGGCGGGTGACAAGGTGTGACGGCGGCAGCGGCGGCGGCGAGGGCGAGCTCGCGGCTCGGGGAAGGGGCGGTGGCGGCTCCGCCTCCGGGCTGACGAGGCCGCAGGGAATCGCCGAGGAGGCGGTGGCGCGGGCGCGGGCGCGAGCGCGGGCGGGGGCGGGGACGGCGGAGGAGGTGGTGGTGCGTCGGGGGCAGATACCGGTGGCTGCGAGTGGCGCCGGCGGCGGTGGTGGCTGAGGCGCGGCGTTGCAGCCGCCTCGGGTCGCTGGTGGCGCCGCCCCGCGCGCACCGCTGCCTCAAGCCGCCCCGGCTCAGCCCACGCTGAGCGCGCTCCCAGCCCGGGACGCGGGCGTCACTGGCTGCACGCCGCCCATTCCCCGCGACCACTCCGCACCCACTCTTCGTTTTCCGTGTTTAGGAACCTTCAGTTTCCCTCAACAGTGGACATGATATACAGCGAAATACGAACCGAAACGAACTGCGTCTATTGTTTGAAATTTATTACACTGCTTGCTCTATTGACTTCTCTCCTCGGTATTCATCCACACATTAATTTCATAGAAGAATTTAATATTCACAGACAAATAGATATGTTCCAAGAAAGTAACTTCAATTCCAGTCAACAGTGAACAAGGTTCACAGCAAAATACGTACCGAAACGAACTGCATCTATTGTTTTAAATTTATTACACCGCTTGCTCTACAACTACACAACATTAATTTCATAGAAGAATTTAATATTCACTGACAAATAGATATGTTCCAAGAATAAAAAAATTGTCGAACTACTGATAAAACAAATGTAGTCTCCGTATTTTAAGACCAAAAAATTGAAGTATCCTCCCGCAACAACTCCATCTGCCTCCGGCAAATGTAATGCAGTGAAATATGCAAGAGCCGGCGGTTCTAAGTGGCAGAGAAATGCTGGGAAAGCAAAACTGCTTGCAAAAATATCACATCTTCTAGACTCTGGCCAAACGCCAAACAAAAAGAACCTCGACACGCGCAGAGTAGCACGAGGAATGAGAAGGTTTTCACGCTTAGTTTTAGTCCCGATCTTCTATTTTCTCCAGCATTCAAATGTAATGAGACGTACCCAAGCTCGAGTCTAAAAATTTCAACACGGTCAGTCTCTCTAACGCTTCTTATAAAGGAAACCAAATTTTAACACGTAGCGAAGCGTAGAATGTAGTACCAATAAAGCTTCTACGACAATTTTAGTCATACAAACCTAAAACTGCAAGACGACGAGAAATTGAGAAAGCTTATTTAATAAACTATCACGAAGTCAAAATACTGTTGTATTTTTACACTAACAAGAACTTCGCAGTCCGAAATATCTTCACTATTTATGTAGAAAATGCATTTGAAAACAAAGCATCTAATATAGTACCTGTGAGCGATAATCAGTTCTTGATGTAAAAATATAACAATTCTTTTTGTGGATATCTTGTCTGTAACAATTACTCTAATTAGTGTAACAATTATTCTGAGTGTAACAATTACTCTAATTAGTAAAATACGTTTGAATTAACTATTACAGAAAATATAACTGGAACAATCCCTTTGGGCAGTAGTATCTTGAAGGTTTGGGATAATTCCTGAATCTAATTTGAATTTTATAATCACATCCCAGCTTGGGTTATTTTAGTGCTTATTCTTCATTGCGAGTCTTTCATTATGCAATGACTAAATTAATTCACAGGAAAATATTATTTTGTGCTTACATACATTCAAGGACAAAAAATGGAGACAATGCTCTATTTCTCTAGGAATATTCAAGTCCACAATTCATAGATAAAAATTGGATAGAGAATAAGAAACCTAGAAAAATGATTACATTTAAAATATGCAAAACGACTTTTATACCATATGTTATAATTTCAATTATTCTAAGACAAAATAAAATGAGAAACTTAAGACGAATATCAACAAAAAATGTGAAAATTCAGTGAATTAATAACTCTTAAAATAGTTAATTGTATAATTGAATGTACTAAATAATAGATTAAAATAATTATTTTTCATTTAGTCGTGTCTTGTTCAACGTAACTTTAACTTTAACAACATTAACTTTATTCCCTGTATGCTTAACGTTTGAGAGCATCACATCTTACACTACTGTTACTGTCACAAAACGTTCTCATGAGAATATAAATTAGTTGTCCCGCTTATGTTACCTTCCCATCAAATTCATGCGAATCGTTTCGTTAACGAAAACACGGTATTTCTCATTTGTGCGAAAAGTGCTATTCGCAAATAATTAAAATGTTCCCCATTCCACCACTTCTCTTTCTAAAGTACAATTTAAGTGTGTCGCGAGTCAAGAATAGTCTGTTACATTCAGTGGCCTAACAGAATTCTCGAGCACGTGCCATCATCAAATACGCCCACTGCTCTGCCTCCGCAAATACGCCGAACAAGGCTCAGTTCTCAACCGCATCGCGTACAATGGCCCGCGACTGCTCCCAATATTGCTTCTGTCCCGAAGGAACAAACGCGCCAGGGGACAAGAAGGCGCGTCCCCTCCCCAACCGCGCGCTTAACCGCCGGGCGCCCCGTCTTCCAAAGGGCGGGGGCGGGCGCTTATAGAGACGCACCGCGTCGCGGTACAGAGTTGTCCTCGCTCTGGCCGGGCGGTTTGCGAGGGTTTGGGGGCGCAACGACGTGCTCCACAAACACGCGCGCCCGCCCACGCAAATACCTGGAGGCGGCGCGACGCGCGTCCGCCGTGCCTTCCGCCCGCCCGCCCCCTGCCCGCCCCGCCGGCGTGGCGCTGCCGCGCCGAATGCACCGCGCGCTGCAGAATGCGAATTGTGCGCATATCGATTGAAGAGCACTTCGCTGGCGGTGCGGGGCAGCCCATCACCAGCGACAAGCGTCACTGTCTCGCGACCTCCGAACAAAATTGCGTTGCTTTCCGAGGCTTCATTGCGCTAATTGCTGAAGTTCCGGACATCGTATCCTTTCAGATTTTTTTGAAAATACCGTGCGTTTCAGCATAAGTCCGATTCAAATCCCGATAACAGTATGACTAACATTATAGTATATTTAAGGATTAAATTTATATTTATTTGAGAGAATCTTCTTGTTACCAAATATTGTTTCCTTTATTTATTCATATCATCCAGTAACGTGATATTTCATAAACGATGCGAAATACTAAATTCGAAAGACTAAAATTCGCCAATTATTTTATATATTCCGTAAAATTGTACCTCATACACCAATACTCTGACCCATTTGTGATAAATCTACCCTTCATTACGAAATTTTATCGCATAAGTTATTAATGCATGCAATAAGAATCAAGAATCTATAATGTAATGAATATTTCATAGAACGCGAAAATTAACTGTAGTGCATTAAACGAGATATGTTAATTCACGAAACAAGTTTTAAAAACTATCACGCAACTCTATCAACAAAATTCGTCAGTAATACGTATTACGATCTAATAAAACTATCCTGTCATGCAAACCAAGCCATTATAAAAATAATAGGTTGAATATAATGCACTTATTTTCAAACGTCGTGTTATAATGTTTCCAATATTCCTGAAATACACGTCTAGCGACACTCGTTCCATGGTAATACATAATTCCAGGCAAACACTGCATTAATGTAAATTGTTCGTAGGTGTAAATGAAATACTCTGTATACAGTTAAAAATAAATAATAATACCCTATAAATATATAAATATAACTTAAATAGTAAACTTCAGTATTTTTAAATCGTAAAAGAAATCAGGACATTATAAACAGTGTTAAATAACAATGTTATTGTTCACTTATTGCACCTGTAACACAATATTTCATTTTAAAATGCCTTATAAAAACTAAGTTATAACCAAATTAGGTCTTCAATTGTATCTTTTTCTTCCATTAAGTGATTCACATACGTGCATCTTCCTTGGACAATATTAAGCACAAAGAGTGCCTTTTGCAAGCACGCTTACTTTTCTCGGTCGTAGGTAGCACGTAAATAAACGTCAGAATCGCATAATAGGGGATGACTTTGCGAGAGTGACTACGAAAGACACATTTCTGCTCATCATTATTCTCCTTTTACATTTACGAATTCTGACAGTCACATCCCCACTCTCCGAATAGCAATTTCCTGCACAACTGGGCGCTAGTTACGTAACGAAACTCCCAGAGAAATCAGTCGCGGCGAGAGGACTGCAATCCGACAGCACTTTGTCCGCGGCCCCGCACCACGCCCCGCCGGCCGGTGAAAAAAATCCGGCGGCAATCGCACAGGGGCGAGCCCAGAGCGTTGGGCCCCTGCCGGCGACCGCGCCCAGCCCAGTCCGACTAATCCGCGATAGGTGGGCGGCTGCAGCGGGGCTCCCACATCAAATAAAGCCGCGCTAATGAGAAGGCAGCTTCCGCTCGGAGGTCGTCACTGGGCGGGGGTGGAGGGGCGGCGGGGCAGGTGAGAGGGAGGAAGGTAACATGAGGGGAGCACCGAGCGAGGGGAACTGGGACAGGGGAAGGGCACCCAGAGAGCGCAGGCAGCGAGAGGGAATATCCCGGCACAGAGAGAATGGGGACAGACCAGAGGGAGACGGAAGAGAGGCTACATAAGGAATGGCAATTGTAGTAAAAGAGTGGAAGGGGATAGAGTGATAAAGCTTGTAAGCGAAGGATTGGAACTTGGTGAAAGAACAACAGAAGGAAAGCCTTGAATGCAAACCAAAGGAGGAACAAAATGAGGATAGAGAATTGATATGTGCAGGCAAGGACAAAAAAGAAAAGGGTGGGATAGGTGCTAATCAGCACGCAGTGGCGGAGATAGCGCGGGTCACGCAGGGATCGCAAGCGACGTGGCCGGACGCAGCCGATCCCCCAAAAGCGTAAGGGGCCAGAGAGGACGCTTATGGAACAGGGCTGTAATGCAAGGTAGCTCGAAGGGGCTAAAGGGCAGTGCTCGCGGGAGGTGCACAAAAGAGCGCAGAGATGAGAAAAGGATGCGGTCTTCTCTTCTCATCTCACCATTCCCTCTCTGCATCCTGCCACTGGGCAAGCCGGGACCTTGTGGTTAAATGTAAAAGAACAGAGCCCCTTTTGCTTCCAGGAATTCGTCCTTTATATTCTAAGGCGCGTTAATTTAATTTTGAACTTATTTTTACCCTAGCGTTACGGTACGAGAAAGGAGACGCCTTTTCGAATCTAACTTTATTATATATATATATATATATATATATATATATATATATATATATATATATATATATATTAGTCATATTTTCACATATGACCATAAACGATTTCACTAAAGATCATATTGTAAGTCAACATAAAGGTGATAAAAACTTCTTACCGGAAATTAAAGTATTACCAAAGCAATAGTTTTATTGTGGTTTATAATTTTATAATTTATATTTTTTATAATTTATAGTTTTATAATTTTTTTGTGGTTTTCTAAATTTCCCGTTTTCATCATTCATTTTACTTTCATCCCTGTAACTATAATGTTTGACATTTATTAATGCGCTTGACTAGTTCGAACTTCGGTAGCCAACTGGTGTCCCTACAGCAGCAAAAATGCTGCTTGCGAGTACCTGGAAATCATAATTTTTGGTACAGCAGGTTCCTGGATTCCAAAACATTAGGGTTTCAAGCCCGCATGCAAATCAATGAAAGCTTGTTTGTAAGTTACTGGAGCGAGAGAAAGATACCGAAGTCACTTACCGCAAACAATGGATATACATTGTAGACATGTGACGTTACATAGGTGGACCACCTAAATTGGCCGCAGCAAATATCTTCGAAATGGTTTGAGAGGTATGTGATTTCAGCCAATTTATTGCAGTTGATAAAGCAAATAATATGTTTAATTTTCTTGTTTCAAACATTTTTAATTTTCGAGATAACCACATAACTTCATTTTTTAGATAAACGTACACCTTTTTACCACTCCATTCTAAGATACTCAAAGAGACAAATATGACACATATTATGAATGATTTAAACTTTTAATGATGTGAGGGTAAAATAAGTTTAATACTGATGATCTGCCTAAATAAAATTTGGGTATGATGTTATAAATACTCCTTGTTTATGTAAAAGAATCTAAAAGAATAAAAATGATCTAATATTTAGTTGATGTAACTGTGGTCGCTAGTGACCACGAAGTTGAAAAGCGACCTAAAATTAACGAATAAATTAATTAGAGATTAACTCGAAACTGTTTCATTGCTTTGGATTTTTCTGAATTTGTAGGCATCTAACAAAACAATACACACAATTCATATGGCAGGAGGCTGCATATTTTTCTTTCAATTAATGCGCGCATTGGAAATTAGTAATATAGATCACTTACTTACAGATACTATGAAATCAGACGAATGGGTTCTCATATATTTATTACTTGTCATGAAGGACAGTAGCGAAAAAGTAAAATTAAAACCACTTCTGCCATTAAGAATTAATCGAATATGTCATCCGACAGATGAGATTTTATTTGTAATATACTCCTGAAATGACATACTAGTGCTTATATCTTGTAACCAATTTATTTCCTCCGAATAGTACGCCGATTACACAGCTTAACAATTTCAAGAAATAAAAATACAGTTCATAGATGTATTTTCCAAAACACTTAAAACATATTTACTCTCTACGTTAATTTAATAATAATAATAATAATAATAATAATAATAATAATAATAATAATAATAATAATAATAATAATAATAATATGTACTATCTCAGTTGTAATAGCGAGAATACTCCTATACATTGTAAGTGTAGAACACAATGCTTTCCAAATAGTTTTCACAAAGATAAAAGCACTTAATTTATTATTCGATGTAGTAATTACTTGCTAGAACAAATACCAATAGAACGTGTACAATTTTCTCTAAGATCGACAAGATAAAATAACAATTTTCTACATAAAAGGTACGTAAAATTAAGGATTTTACAAACAAAATTATTACTTAGTACGTACAAATATATTCGAGACCGTCTTTCTACGAAGTTTCTCAATTGAGAATTCACTCTTCATTACGTTTTGTTCATTCTTACCTTAAAAGAACTACCCACTTTACAGATTTGAATTAGATATACACGTGGAATTCCGGTGAAATACTAAGGAAAGTCTACAGCAATAAAAGTTCCATTTGTGGAGTTTGGAATGCAGAAGATGAAAGGAAGATGCAACAAAGAATAAAATTATTTAAGAGTTAAGAAAATGAAATTGTTAGAAAGCTAGATCATGTTAATCAAAAAGCAGTGAAGCAATTCTGAGTCGCACGAGATCGAATTCGTTAGAAATATACCAGAATGAATCCGTTGTTACATGCCAAATGCGGTATTGTAGATTTGCAGTCGACGGATGTGCAACTTTCCTGCAAAATCGGCAAGCGTAAATAATTGTAAAGATGAATTGTAAAGTGTACAACTAGAAAAGAAGGGTCCATGAAGATTTAAGAGAAGTACGACGTTTAATGTTTGGAGACCGTTTACCAAGACTTACCGGTTATCCACATTGCGTCCATGTTAGACGTTTACCTAGGGGAACACCAGGATCTTTAATGGATTGTTTCTCTGGTTTATAGGAAATTGATTTTTAATGAATTCGAGAGAAGGTAGGTCCCTTACTTATTCGATTAAGGGAGGACGCAACGAAAAAGTTTTTCAGTCGCATTATCTGAGTTTCATTTAAAAGGCCATGGGGAAGTCCAAGTTGCAACTGCATTTAATGCTGATTGAAGTTTGCTACAACAAAATCAAACGGGAAAATGAACTGCATATTTTTCTGAAGTTCAGAGAAGTTGGCGTGTGCTTCTATTATCAGATTTCAAATCCAATTTGCTAAGGAGGGGTAAGTTTAATCTCAGTTATTAACTGACGAAAGCCCTTGAGAATATGTTTCTAAAGAAATTTCGACGTCATAGAAAGAAGGTCTACAGTTTCAGATGTGTGCAGAAATTTTTTCGTTTTGTGAATTATTGTTAATTATTATGAATTATTATAACACGCTTCGAAGCATTTACAAAAAAACTGTACGAAAACTGATTCGTAGATATTCTCTTGAGGGTAGCGACCCAAGTTGTAGATGACATACCATTGGCCTTCCACAGCTGGTTCAGGGGTTTAAATCCCGGCTAATCCATTGCCGCAGGTTTTCTCGGGGTTCTCGGGTTGCCTTTCTCTCTCATTTCACCATTACTCCATTATCTTTCTCATAATATCTTCATAAACACCTATACATCATTTGTTCCTGATTTGGCCATAAGTCTTAGGCCAAATTATATATCATCCCATATTATTATATATTACAGTTTGTTATTATATATTTTAAATATAATTTATTTATTAATACAGACGTAATTAAAGGATAAAGGTGCAATGATTATCTCTATATAGTGTTTGAGTAACTACTCGAGTGTGTAGGTGTGCGGTTCCGTCCCTCACGGCTGGACTCCCGTGCACCATTCGGGACATACTAGGTGTCATTCGACGCGTCTTGGTCTCCTGATGGGGTACTGATGTTTTGTTTCTGGATGCGGCCAGAAGAGTCAAAGAAATTTCCAAAAACTTTTTCTTTTTTGCGTGTTTTGGCACTGCGATCTTAGTGCTTAAGCCAGGAATTAAACCAATGCCACCTAAATATATCTATGTAGGTAGCGTTGATTGAACTCCAGTACCCGAAGGCGTTTTTCGCTCAATATGCCATAATTTTCTTTCAAGACGTTGCCAACACGGTTGTTGACACCTTTAAGTGAACAAGTTAAGTTAATTTGAACAAAGGAGTGCATTGCGCGGCATATTTCATTTTAAGTTTTATCCATAAGGCCTATTACCATATTTTATAAAATAAATTTACAAAAACCTAGGAACAGTATTGCCTTGTAACTTACTAAAATTAAAGAATTTCAAGTGAATACGGAGAAAACAAAACTGTGAGTAATGTTATAGAATGATGATGAGCAATAATGTTCGGCGTTCGAATTCTCACCTTTACGTTCTTAAGTGTACAAATACCGATATTCAAATTAATGTGACCCAGAACTTATTCTTATTACACTTAACTAACACCTTATTCACATAAACGTACAAAAGAGTCGGTTTTTAATGATTATATAGATTCGCATACGAAACGATTCATAGAGCAATTGCAGAAGTGGAACACAAATTAGATTGAGTTTGTGGAGTTTTAATCTCTTCAAAAACTAGGGGAGAAAAATATGGAAGTGTTAAGCTAATCCGGGGAAGGATCAAATGTAGTTGCAGAAGATTTTCCGACAGACTTTTCGGAACTAAATGAGATGAGAATAACTAAATGAGAATTATCTTATATTAGGATAGAGAATAACCCAGAAGAACAGCTTACAGGTGATCTTTGTGCATTATTGTTCATATTAGCAAAACTCGTAAACAATGTAGCTGTAGTAAACTCTATTCGCATCATCAATGCCTTCCAAGTACGGCGATTACAATTTTGAAATTGCAATATTACCAGTTCATATTCCGTATGAAGGTAACGTACAAGGCCATTAGATGTTGGGAATTTTTGAAGGGGAGTATAACATCATCAGCTATTACGATTCATTGTCAAGTCCAATGCCAGATACTGTATGAACATATTTGAACAAATCTACGCATGGAAGAAATGAAGAATGAAATAAATTTTCAACACATGAAAATACTTTTAAAACATTTTATACGTCGGCGTCGGCGACGCCACATTCAACTAGTTTATAGATACTTGGTTTTTGTTTTCTTATTTTATTCATATTATTTTTGTATTAAATACCTCCCTATGTGTAGAGATAACTTGTTTGACTTGTGTAGCAGTTATATAATTTACAAGTATTATTTTTTTCCGTTTTTTCATGATTTTGTGATGTTTAAGTATTGCCATGTACTCTCATGTAATTGTAATTATAAAATGAACAATAATGTTTGGTCAATGCAATTCTTATTAGTCCTAACCTTTAAACCTAAAGCATCTACTATTCTTTTCGTGATATGCTTTGCCGTATCTTGTGATTACGAGTGGCTATGTCTCATTATTCTGCGCTTGCTCACTAGTTCACGTAATTTATTATTCCAAACTTGTGTACTGGTGTTTCACCTCCTAGAGGGATATAACATGCAAATAAAAATTATCATTACGTTACTGGAATCATATTAATTCACAAAAATGATTATAAATCATGTAAAGATTTCTTAATGGAATCAAGTTTCATTTCAGTATCATATCGTATTGCTATCTGTGGAAAGTACTTGAACACGTCTGGTGAAGTGCCATCTGTAGCTCATGAAATGTTTGTTTACCGCACCCTCAATAACTGAGAATATTTTAGACGATGAATTTAACTTATAAGAGTTAGGCACAGTTGGAATATTTGTTTTATTTTCCATATTTGTTATTCTTTGAGTTGGAAAGTATTGGCAAAATTATTAGCTAGTACTTCACTTTTATTGAGCACAAGTACCTTTAGAGGTTAGTCATAAACGAAGGTGTTGTATATAACTCCATTTAAGAATGTAGACGTGTAAATTTCCATAGATTATCACCCGAAGGAAAGGTACTAAGAAATTCTTTTTACAATTTTTTTAGTTGTTTAAGTTGCTTTTTTGTGTGTTCCCTTCAGTTGTTGCTTTAAATGAGGCAGTCCGTCGTTTTCCGATTCGTGCCTGATTGAGGTTTTGCATTCGATAATTGCTAAGATGTCGGAGGAAAAGCACCATTTTTTTCTCCTGTAAGGTCGGCCAGGAAATGAGGCGTTTTGGGCTGTTGACTTCGCGAGGTGAGTTAATTTACTTAACGCAGGTTCAATTCCTCCTTGAGAATTTAAGTTATGCACTTGAGATAAGATAGAAGAAAGAATATTTTTAGAAACTTGACGAGCGTGTCAGGGTAGGGATATTTTAAGACTCATGGGAAGAAGTAATATACATTTTCGGATTAAAAATACGACCGGAATGTGGCCTAAATGAAGGACAACAGTGAATATATTGCGAAAGGTTACGATGTAGCTAGACTATCTAAATTGAAAAATCAAATATTAAAAAAAGTCTTTTATCTTTAACATGTTTAATCTATTAAATAAAGTGGTTCGATAGACTGCAAAAGTGGTAGGAAGAAAGTAACAGAAAAAAATGTGAACGCAAACGCTCGAGAAATATGCAATTTAGTTGCTTTGAGCTTCACCCTTCTAATAAAATGGTTGTAACATATTTACCATTCCCTGGCATTGCAAATTTTAGAGAAAACATCACCATTAAGTTAGAAATAATGAATTCAATATACCCCTTGATCGCCAGAAGTTGAGTAAGAACATATATTATCCCAGCTAAGTTCATAAAACATTCAGGGATTTAATGTTAAAATCCCGCAAGCTTATCCCGACTAGCGTACGATATTACGCACCCCTCCTGCTTCGCACGGTTATGGGAGCGAAGAAAGTTTCTATTTGTGAACGAGGGCCCGAAGGCGGAGTATACTATATATACTAGAAGGAAACGAAGAGAAATATGGCAGGCAAAAAGAACGGGCGGTCCCGCAGCAAGCACAAGATGGCGGGGTTGCCGCCACCGCCGCCGGTTTTATCAGAACAAATGTCAGCCCGCGTGCCAGCGAGCAGTATTCACGCCTCCAGCTCCTTATGAAGTAGCGAGGGAGAAGGAGGTGGGGCAGCGTAGGGTCGTGGGCGTGCAGAGTGTGAATGGGGGCGGGAGGGCGGGCGCGGGAATCAGAGCTCGCGGATGAGGAGACGGCTGAAAAGAACCCCAATCGCAGTGGCAAGGATGGAACACATGGGGACACGTGACAATGGCATTGGGATGGAGTGTGCGAATTCTTGATGTATTTTCTTGCGATCGCCGTGAAAGTAAAACAAAATAATAAATAAAAAAGAAAATGTGGACAAGGGAGTAAATTTTAGAGAAGTTCGTGGCAAATGGAATCTAAGTATGAAAATTAATGTATTAAAATACGTATTGTAATAAAATACAGTATGAAGCAACCATGATAGTATATGGTTTCATTGAAATGGGGAGACAATTGTATTGGAAGAAAAATCCAGAAGTCTACTTCTTAAAAACATTAAATAGTTATTAGAATATTAACTCAGATGCAAGTATGTTGAGGTCGAAGTATATTAAATTGTATATTAAGTGGTATATTAAATGTCAATGATAGTGATGAAGACATCAAGGATTTTATTATGATTTACCAACGTAGGATAGAATGCAGGACGTAAGAATACCCAGAAATCGGAACCTCCGCAGTGAATCAACGAAGAACAAAGACACGAACTCGTAGGCGTAAAAAAAGAGATCAGACACGAAAGATCAACAGTAAGTCAGGTGAATAAAAAGTCTGAAGCAGAAAATTACGAAAGGACAGCGAAGAAACGGGAATAACGCTGGGAAGAACAAAATAGCATGTAATGAACGAATAATGCGGGGAGACAAGAGAAACCGTGACTTTGCCTTAGTCCGCCATGATGTTCGCCGCCCCGCTGCGTTCTCTCCTCCTCCTCTTCATCCCTCCCCCTCTCCTGCTTCCCCCGGCGGCCCACCCACCGAGATTGGCGCGTCGCTCGCGAAATAACAAACGGACCACCCCTCCCCCTCCCCTTCCCGCTCCAGCCGCGCCCTCCATCTAATCAAACTGTTCTCGCGTGTAAATAATTTTCCTCGCCCTTCGACTCTTGTCACCCGTTACGTGACTACAGCTTTCCTCGCTCGTAAAGAATGCGAAATTATTTTCCATGAAATGTGCGCGACATAAATGCATATGAATCGCGGATAAATTGATGAAACGTTCGCGTTATCGGCGGTGCCAAGCAGGTGCCGACAACAGAACATTTCGCGAAGGAAAATTGTCTGTTTGAGTCACAACATGCGTCTTTCTATAATGTAGGTGAGCTGTGTAAAATACAAAAGCACTGGCATCAGGTTTTGGCACGACAGAAAAGCTGCAAGTGTTATTTCAAGATTTAGGTTATATGCACGCACCTGATGACAAATGCTCTTACATTGTCGAATTCGAAATGAAAAGGTACAAATACGTGTGAAGAGTAAAGGAATAATTTTCAATAATGTTGGATTCACCAGTACTGTTTCACAAGCCCTGAGATTACAATAACGCAATGGCTCTCAAAGTGTATCCAGCTACAGAGCAGTAAGCCGCGAAATTACGTGGGTGCGCGCGGAAAATAATTTAATAAGGCTAATATGAACACATTAGACTTTAGGTCTCTAATAGCACACAATCGTACTAGAAGCTGGCCAATTAAAATGTTCTGTCAATAATGTGGAATTCGGAGATGAATTACAGATAAACGCATCCGTAATTCTTATTCTATGAAAGAAACTCGCTCACATTTTTAAAATTTTTATTCTAAAGCAATGCCAAAACCACTTGTTCACATAGGTACATTATTGAAAACTGAAGTATTACACACTTAGCTTTTCAGTGTTTCAAGTAGTAAGGCAGAGAGGGTTGCTTTGCTTCTACAATACAGGTGTGCCACAATATTCCTATGAAGAAAATGTGCCGCCAGACAAAAATGTATAAGAACTACTACATTAACGAATATTTTTCAAATTGAATGGCTCAGCTCTAAATAGTCCTATGCCACATTTCCTTAAAATTAAGATAATCCTACTAACATACTTGCTATATCAATTAAATTTTGTGTATGTTTTGTGATGATGATGTAAGAAAAGATATTACGAAAACATTACGTTCCTGATTTTATGTCGAAACACGACTAATTGAAATATTTATCTTATTTCTCATAATGAAGTCGATGTGGCATAAATCTAGTTAAGTACAGTTTTTTAAAAATTAAAGTGACTACTACTTTAAATATGTGTTTCATTTTCAAGGGAAAATTTTCAAATATTACAGTTCTATAGACACCACTTACAAAAACCACAAAATGTACAACTTTAATGACCAAAAATAGTTTTATGGTGTTAAAAATATATTTAAGAAAGTAGATAATATTAATAAATAATTATAATAATAATAATAATAATAATAATAATAATAATAATAATAATAATAAATAAGTGCTGTAGCCTAATATGATTCCAAAGCTTACGTTGTAGTTATTTTAACGCATTAGACCTACATGTAAAATAACAGAATCAATTTACGTCTTTCAGCTAAATTATACAAATGTTCATAACACAAATAATTTCTCCAATCGAATAGATGGTTTTGTTGTGTCCGATCTGCTCTCCGGCACAACGTCTTTTGAAGTTCGAAAAAAAGAAAGAGTTACCAAATTCATGTCTGAATGGGACATCATGAAAAATCTGAGAGTAAGTGTCTCGACTAAAAAAAATAAAAAAATAAAATAAAACATTCGACAATTAAACATCGTTTCAAGAAATAAATTTAATATTACAAATAACTATGAGATAATTTATAAATTTAAATACAGTAAAATATTGAAATCATATTTCGACTTGATTCCTCACTAACAAATAATTATATTTAAAAACCCCTGAAAGATAGTAGGAAAGTATCTTGGAAGATTTTTTATTCTTCATGACGACTGCTACACGAGAGTAAAATATTTAAGAAAAATGCTGTTATTACCTCAAAGACTTATCGCACCCGCCTACAAACATCTCTGAACGCATTTTTTTAAACACCTCGTAATTTCACATACAGACCCAAAATAATATTAAACCAGTCGTCTTCATGCACGCAAAGTGAATCCCTTAATTCAATATGTGAACGAGAGTCCATTAAGAGTAATGTATACGACGGTCCCGTTTTGCGTTGACAACCTCCTTTTCGTGCGCTAAAGAGGCTTATTGCGCGCGGATGCGCTCGCATTCAACACAAATAGCGGAGCGGGGCGGTTCCAAGGAAGCCAAGTGCGACGCCACGGCGGCGCTCGCGCCGTCGCGACGCTGTCGAAATTGGCTCGAGGGTAACGAAGGGGCAGACGAGAGGACACGGCGCGCCCAAAAAGCCCTCTCCGGCCGCGCACCCCCCTGGCCCGTTCGCCCTAAGTGCTCGCGCAAACGTATGAAGAAACCTTTGACGACATTCCGCGCGCAACCGCACCCGGGGCAGGCCAGCCTCGCGCGCCGCGCGGTAAGCGCTCTCGCCGCCCCGCCGCCCCGCCGCCCCGCCGCCCCGCCGCCCCGCCGCCCCGCCGCCCCGCCGCCCCGCCGCCCCGCCGCCCCGCCGCCCCCGCCGCCCCGCCGCCCGCCGCCCCGCCGCCCCGCCGCCCCGCCGC
>BLKR01009316.1:0-133260 GCA_011170035.1 Teleogryllus occipitalis
AATGTACAAAACTAACAGTAAATCTTGCATGTTCCATCCAGACAAGTAATGATTCTGTTAGTAAAACTAGTCGCTAAGATGTAAACAAACGCAAGACATAGCGTTAGAATGATAGCTAGCAAAAATAGCACGTCTTGCCATGAATAATGAAGCCGCGTAAGAAAGCCAGATAATAAGACGAGGAACATATGGATGACAGACGTTCGAATGAATAGACATCGTCGTCTAGGGTACAAAAAGCTTTTCTTGAGCAAGAAGGAGCGCTCCGAGAGAGCGAGACTCGGGAGAAGGCAACGACCTCTGTGCGCGGGGCGCCAGCGGCAGCGGCGGCGGCGGCGGCAGCTGCATGGCAATGAACGGGAGGAAGCAGGTGCGTCACGCTTCTTGAAGACGCGAGCGCGTCCCACTTACCAGGTCACGCACGATGGCAAGACGTCTAATAATAGAAGCTGGTGGTTGCGTGTAGGTACGCAGTTGCGTGGGCGCGCGTGCCCGCCCGCCCGCCTGCCCACCCACCCACCCGCCCGCCACCCACCGCCCCCACCGCCCGCCCGCCCGCCTCCCCGGCCGCCCGGACGCTTGCCCGCCCGCTTGCCCGCCCGCTTGCCCGCCCGCTTGCCCGCTCGCTTGCCCGCCCGCTTGCCCGCCCGCTTGCCCGCCCGCTTGCCCGCCCGCTTGCCCGCCCGCTTGCCCGCCCGCTTGCCCGCCCGCTTGCCCGCCCGCTTGCCCGCCCGCTTGCCCGCCCGCTTGCCCGCCCGCTTGCTCGCCCGCTTGCACGGCCGCTTGTCCGGCCGCTTGCCCAGCCGCTTGCCCGCCCGCTTGCCCGGCCGCTTGCCCGCCCGCTTGCCCGGCCGCTTGCCCACCCGCTTGCCCGCCCACTTGCCCGCCCGCTTGCCCGCTCGCTTGCCCGCCCTTGCCCGCCCGCCCGCCCGCCCGCCCGCCCGCTGCCCGCCCTTGCCCGCCGCTTGCTCGCCCGCTTGCCCGCTTGCCCGCCCGCTTGCCCGCCCGCTTGCCCGCCCGCTTGCACGCCCGCTTGCCCGCCCGCTTGCCCGCCCGCCCGCTTGCCCGCCCGCTTGCCCGCCCGCTTGCCCGCCCGCTTGCCCGCCCGCTTGCCCGCCCGCTTGCCCGCCCGCTTGCCCGGCCGCTTGCTTGCCCGCCCGCTTGCCCGCCCGCTTGCCCGCCCGCTTGCCCGCCCGCTTGCCCGCCCGCTTGCCCGCCCGCTTGCTCGCCCGCTTGCACGGCCGCTTGCCCGGCCGCTTGCCCAGCCGCTTGCCCGCCCGCTTGCCAGGCCGCTTGCCCGCCCGCTTGCCCGCCCGCTTGCCCGCCCGCTTGCCCGCCCGCTTGCCCGCCCGCTTGCCCGCCCGCTTGCCCGCCCGCTAGCCCGCCCGCTTTGGTGCGCTCGTGTTTGCACGTTAAGAAAGGCGATATTTATGACTGCTCCACTAGTTCACAATGTATTTATGTGCTTCTGGATGTGTGAGTCACGCATTCGCAAATGAGTTCCAAATACCGCTCTGAAAATTGACTTGTTTATTAGGGACACCTTGATGTATTGCGTAGCTTTCCTTTTTACTATCTCTCCTTTTGGAGTATCGAACAAGTCACTTTACGCGCATTGATATACGAAGTATTAAGACTTATATCAATTATATCGTTCAATGAAACGTAAACCTAAAGGACCGTTCTCGAATTATTTATCTCTTTTCAAGCATTTCGAAAAACTTTTACCGCCCTGAGATACCTGACGAATAGTTTGATGGTAAACTTTTACTTTAATAAAGGTATAAAATTCCTTTGTTGAATCAAAGTTACGAGAATAGTAAAGTATATACTAGGAAAAACTATCCCAAAGAAAACGAAATCTCTTGAGATGGTTAGCACGCTGGTAATGTGCCATTCATAAAGTAACGTAAAAAATACTTTCCCTAAGACAAACAATTAACGTTCTTACTCGATAGAAAGTGTAAGTGAGAATAAATAAACATTTATGAGAGCAGCTAGAAAGTAATTATCCCCATTATTTATCCATTTCCGTGAATGGATATGAAAGGAATTAAATAGTATGTTTCATGATCAGATGAATAAACAAACTAACTTTTATCTTCAGTTAATTATAGATACTAGAGAGTAGAGTAGATATTGAGTTAAAAATGTTCATGTACAATTTTCTACATAAGTAATATGGTGAGTTTTGTTGTATTTAATGTATTTTAAATGGAATTGTCTTATAACATGCTTATAATTTGATAATAGAGAAATGTTTTGTTGGCATATATAGAATTATTGTCGTTGTTTATGTGTGATATATAGCCTGAAGATGGAGTCAAGGAATACTCCGAAACGTTGTGAAAAGCTGATGACTTCGTCGTTTCCCTCAGACTACATCACATACGAAAGGGAAAAAACATTATCTTATCCGATAGCCTTTAGTTGCTGTTTACTTTCTTGTTCGGAATAGATTGGTTGACTCAATATCAAATCCAATATAATAAATTTCCTGCAGTAGGTAAAATGGCTCGTTACTATAAATGATGTAATAAATGGTACTGCTGAAGTCAATGAAATACCATTAATCATAAAAGCACACTGTTAGAAAATATCCAAAATGCTATAATACACTTGTAAAAAGGGGCGACCGAAATGTGGGTGAGGAAGGAGCAGCAGGGGCGTCAGTACCGAGTTAATTGAAGCCCCAATTTTTTTTTTCACTGCAAAAAATAACTAGTGGTGCTACAACTGCGCTGCGTATACTTTCTTGCAATATTTCTACATTTGCAGTTTTCGAAAATTTAGTGAGTTCTACGAAAATGAGATCCGCTCAATTCTTTTAAGTGTTCGTTCTTCTATCCGTGGAAAAAGTTTGAAGAAAAAAATTGGAGAGTTTTTTCTTGAGATGTTTCTCTTTTTTTTTTATTTGCAGATATCACGAAATCTACTCATTTTTTGCAAAAAACGTTCTTGATCTTTTTAAAGAGCTGATTTTTTACGACACACTTTGCCTTGGGAAAAAATCTTTATTTTCAATTTTGTAGCTTTGAAATGATAACATTTGCAGTTTCCGAAAAAGTAGTGGCCTCGCCGAAAATGGGACTAGTACTATATTTTTGACGTCCCTTGTTACACAAGAAAAGGAATTTGAAAGAAAAATATGGAGAGTTTTAGAAAAAAATTGTTAAACAATTTAACATTGCCTATATTTCGTGCAAAATTACACGAAAACTGCTCATATTTTCGAAAAATTTAACACCTTGCAACAAGACCTGTCTTTAAAGAACAGATTTCAATATGGGGAAAATTTCTATCTTCAATATTTTAGTTTTAGGAAGACGCCCAAAAAATTGCACATTAGGAATTTTCGAAAAATCTGGGATTTCAACGAACATGAGACCTGCACCATTTTCTTAAACGTCCAATAGATTTTCCAGTATCAAGAACTTGCAAAAAATAGATTCTTGCTACATCATTTGTTAATTTACTATATATACCAACAGGATTTATCGATTCTTTCTTTATCAGGGTCCAGCAATATGAGTTTTTCTGCCGAAAATTCGCCGTTTTCCGGCACATAATTACATTTCCCTTCTTACGATTTATGTGCAAGAAAGTGATAAATGTATTTATTTTTATTCTAATTGACTGCTATCTGTAGTATCTGTTGCATCTGTTGCATGGGAAAATGAATTCTATTTATATACAGGAGGAGAGGCGAAACGTTCGTTTGAAATAAGGGCCTCCCGTTGATTTACTTTCCCCAGTACTCTTGTTTTCTGTGGGCGTCCCTCCCCATAATTAATCAGTCAACTTCATCGAAAAATCTGTTAAAAAAGTCTCTTATAAAATAATTAAAGATTTTCCGAATAAAATATTCTGACTTACGGCAAATTATCAGCTGAGACGCGGTCATGGCATCGAGATCTTCGTTTCGATGTAAATTTTTGGTTAGGAAATTCCCGATTGGATAACAGTGTCCCCCTCTCCTTCCAGCGCCCGGCCTTGAGCAGTCACTAGACTTGTATTTAAATAGATTTATATTTAGTATTAATTCTGCAATTAAGTGTCGTAACAAGGTGGCAGAATATATTAAGTTTACATGCATTACGCTTACATTGACTAACAATAAGTAACAAAAAATGTAGTTAATTAAAAAACAATAGTAAATAGTACATAATATACCGCGCAAGCCTTAATTCTCTTGACTTCGTTGCACTGCACAACACAACTGTGATGCCTATCTTCCGCATTCCTTTCTCTCCACTTCATAATACTACACTGCGCTGAGCTGCATTGCACTACATAAATAGTAATAAAATGATGAGGATGGTAATAATAATAATAATAATAATAATAATAATAATAATAATAATACAACTGCTACTAATACTAACAATTAAACAACTTACTTAATAGGAAATACAACTGATTTACCAGTAGAAACTTAACAGTGATACTGCACCGCCTCTGACCGGGAGGTCTTAAGTTCGAGTCCTGACGGTGGCAGAATTTTCGACACTAGCTTTTCAGCTAGGTCGAATTCAGTCGCTGTCTTGAGGAGAATTCTAGGGGCCGGCTGATCTGATCGGTAGTTTTCCGTGGTTTCTCCGATCAACACCAGGCGAATGCCGGAGCAGTACCCTACCAAACGGACCGCGCGCGATCTTTCCTTCCTCTTCCTTATCTTATTCTCTCCCCCTTACACACACACTTACACTAACATGCACTTCACTACCACATATTCCGGGAGACCGGTCGGGAAGCTTATAGCTAGTCCCGGCTGGGGCGGTACCCCGCTGGTGGGAGAGTCCTGGTTAGGGGGAAACCCCACTAGTCGACGGTAGGTCGGCGCCGGATCTCGCCATCCAGTGGGAGGAAGTTCACCGCTATCTCGCGGGGGAAACATGCACTATACTTACGGGACTATTGACCAAAGCGGTTGACGCGCCCGGAAACACGAAAAAAATCAATCAATCAATCTTAGCAATGATACATTGACGCCAGATACAAGTACCTATAGATACCTATAGGCGTATTGATTTAGTTGGAGTCTTTGAGGACAAGCTGGCAGTGCCTAATAGTTGTGTTTGCAACGCGTTGCGCAGGAGGCGCTGCTGCAGCGGCGCGCGCGGGGCGCGGGCGCGTTGGCGGGCGCGTTGGCGGGCGCGTTGGCGGGCGCGGGCGCCGAGGCGGGGGCGGGCGCGCTGGCCGTGGCGCTGCACGAGGGCCTGCGCGGCCGCCGCCACTTCGCCGCCGCGCGCTCCGCCGCCGCCGCCGCCGACGCGCGCGCCTTCGTCGTGCGCCACTTCGCCGGCGCCGTCGCCTACGACACGCGCGGCCTCCTGCTCAAGAACCTCGACCGCGTGCCCGCCGAGTTCGCCGACGTGCTGGCCGCCGGCAAGTGCGTCGTCTTTTCTTTTCACCTTTTCCCAAATCACAATACTACGAAATCCCACCAACTTATGGACCATTAACACACTCCACTTCACAAAAACTTGAGAGAAGCGTAACTTACGAACGACCAGAGGACTGTTCACTGCAATATTTTGCGGTGCCTACCGACCGTCCAGACGTGCATCCTCCCCTCTCCCCGCCCTTCAAACATGAGGAGCCCTAGGTTATCGCGGCTGGCCTGCGGTGCCTTTGTCAGCGCTACAGAATTCTCTGGGCAGCATTAAGAACTGTTTGAAACTTCTCACTCTACCGCACTTCATCGCGCTTTCGGATGTGGAAGATTGACTGGCTCTCGATAGCAAAACTGAGTTATTTTTCGTATGTTCTAAAGCTTTCAAAACCTCAGTAACATTTTTGAGCATTACCAAACTTATGAAACATTACTAGGTATACCGACGGTATATACACGGTGTATCGGAGAATTCGCCACTGCGGAACGCACCGGTAGAAATAATGAAAATGGCAGAGATAGATCATGGCGAGAACTGTTGCCACTGACGTCTCTCTGACCCGGAGGTCCTAGAGTTCGAATCGCGACGGGGGCATATTTTCGACACTTGCTACGTTGTTGGTTCGTATTCAACCAGTCTGGAGGAGGATTCTAGCGGCAGGCTGCTTTGATCGGTAGTTTTTCCACGGTTTCTTCGACCAATACCGGGCGAATGGCGAAACAGTACCCTCACAAACAGGCTACGAACCGCGCGTATCTTTCCTTCCTTTTCCTTGTTCTATCCTTACCCTTTACTTACTCACACTTACATGCTCTACACTTTAGCACAAGGCGGGAGAACAGTCGGGAACTTTTAACTTGCCCCAGCGGGGTCGGCGCCGACATGACGATCGGCATCGGATCTCTTCTTGTAGTGGGGAGAAACACACACATGGCATGTACTACACTTTCGTGACTAATTACTAAGCTGCTTATTTTTGCCTATTTGCCTATTTTTTCCGTTAATAGAAAACTCAGTATTTTATTCTTACTATTCATTTGGAGGGATTATGGGTATTATGCGCGAATTTTATAATGTCTATAAATGCCTATTTCACTATTAAATGCCTACTTTATGCTTAAATGCCTAAATGTTTCCTATTCTCGTATTTATTGATCAAAACGCAATTATCCTTAATAAAAAATTTAAAATTGAAGTTTTTTGGTTTTAACCTGCAGAGTACAAAGAAATTGAACAACAATCGATAAATCTATTCCGTTTTAGCTCCTCTACTGCGTCGGTATTTCGTATTATGAAATACGTACAAAATCGCTGGTGTAGTAAACTTATTTTTTTACTTCGAAACAATTTTTTACTCAAAAAGGCTGAAATTTTTTTCTTAAAAGTTTTATTCGTATGTAATAAAGGACGATATACAAATTTGTGCTGTTTCCATTCTTCGCAAACACTGTATTTTCGAAAATTTCAAAAAGTTAACATTGCGAAAGTACAATATTGAATCCAGAGATTTTTGTCTTAAATGAAATCTGTTCTAAAAAAACGAGAACTTTAAAAAGGTCATGTATTTTTTTTAAAAAAATACGAGTGTTTTATTGCATAATTTCTGCTTGAAATTAATCCAAATCATAAAAAATTGTCAAAACCCACTACAAATTTTTGCTTTAATATTTTCTTACGGATAGAACAAGGGATGCGTCAAAGAATGGCACAGGTCTTATTTTCATAGAAGCCAGTGAACTAGTCAGCCTTTTTGTCCGAATTGCCCAGCAATGAAAGAAAGGATTTCTATGAGGATTTGTCAGAACAGTGTTGAAAGCAAACATTCCATGAATGTGACTATATTATGTTTACCTAAGAAACTTTCTACACAAGTACATAAATAAGGATAAGATGTATAGTGCCTTTTTAATGTCAATTTTAACTTTTAAATGCCTATTTTACATTTTTAAATGCCTATTTTATATTTTTAGATGCCTATTTTGCCTGCCTATTTCTACAGTTTTTCATGCCTATAAATCAGCAGCTTACTAATTACAATAGCAATTGACCTGAACATTTAAATAAATCATAAAGCGGAGGTGTGTGGTGCAGTTTTCATCAACTTTGGCAAATACATTCCTGAAACCCTGGCATTGTCTGCACTCACGTCAGACACGTACATAGCCAGATAACGCTAGCTGGAGCATAGCACGTATGCTGGCGTACGTCCTAATCTCACGAGGGTAAACACAGTATTCCGCGAACGGACAACACCGTACGGTTCGTGTTCAGATATTGTTCTTCTGGAACTGATCGTCAGGCCTAATGAAAACGATTGACCGAAGTTGTTGGCCTCCATAGTTTTCAGTGTCTCGGCACGTGCGTGCCCGGGACCTTGCAAGGACGCCTACAGACGCACCAGCCACGCATCGCTTTCCGTGTTCGGAAAGGCATAGTCATATGCTAATATAGCAACATCTCTGTAGAAGCGCTATTGTATATTGCTTCGGCACGAATAGAACGAAAAACTATACGTGAAACAGAATGGCACTGACTTTCTCGTACTAGTTAGTTTTCTGATTTCTTTGTCTGGACTGGCTTTTCGGACTTGCCACATACTCTTGCTAGCTGCCATCTAACACCACCCAAAGTACATTTTTTTGAAATTTTCTCAATTTTTGGGTTTCCTAATAGTAGAACCGAAATAATACTTAGTAGAAGAGTAAAATTATAGAAGAGTAAACCCTCCTCCTATAAGGAAATTTTAGTTGAAAAACTTGGAGCCGTTTTTAAGAAAATGTCGTTTACGCGTAGCTGTAAATGCGAAATTTGAAGCTCTTTTTCCACAGAAATCTTTTGTTCTTCGAAAAACTTTATGGGAAGTCATTTGAAGCACTTCCTCTCACAAGTATACACATCGTAAACACCCGACAAACATGCACACTTTTCCATTTACGTGTAAGTAGTGATTGTTAAAGTTTATATATTGGTTCATCTTTATGGAGCTAATGGGCAGAAAAAATGAAAAAGACTGCCAGGAGCTCCCGGCCTCCCACCGGTCTCGCTAGATCTCTGAACGACGCGTATTCACACGCCCGTCCTGGACAACCATGTTCCTGACGGTCGCCCGCTCATATCTCCCTCCATGGACGTGCACGCCGACGCGGCACTCTCACATGCTCTGTCTTCCGCGTGCACATACTCGACCCAGTCTTGTTTCATTGCTTCGACGCACAGACATGGAGATATTATAGTAATTGTCATAAACGATTTTGAGTGGATCCAGCAGGTGTCTACGTCTCCAAGACTTCCAAATATCGCTCATGCACTCGCTTCATGCTCTCACGCACCACGTGCAAGGCACGCACAATTTTTCTCAAACGTTCAAGGCCGTGCGCCAGAGTTACGAAGTTGAATCGTTATTTTACAATCGACTAGCAGAAATAATGAAAACAACCGATCAGAGCATTAGTATTTAGTGGCCGTTAATAATCCATTAAAATCTCATATCAAAGGGACCTGTATAAAGTCCACAGCGCTTCAGGTAGGGAATTACAATTTCTTAGATAATCATGGACGGTCCACACGGAATTGATTAACCTAGTCTTTGGATTAAATAGAACCCTTGTTTTTGCATCTTATTGTATGCATATTAAAATACTCCACCCGCTATTATACTGGCAATGCACACGAATAAAAGTCCACTTTGTAAAATTTCAAGTAACTTAATTACAATATTTTTCAGAAGGAAGGAGAACTTTATGTAACGAAAATGTAAAATTACTCGGACAAGAAGCAAATGAATAAAACATTTAAAAAGTCGTTTAGGAATGCTTTTGCGAAACAAAGTCACATGAATACGTAGAATTCCAAATAGTGATAGAAAAGATACATAGTACATTTTTTGCGCATTTGTATGTACAAATTCCACTCATCTGTATGTTTGCTTAGCTTGTGCATAATGAAGTACACTGTTGTGACTTGGAACTTCTGCCTTGAACTCTGCTCTTGGTATCGTATATCATTCTGAACGCCTATTTATAGCAGAAAAGGTGCATGGTCAGCCCAAGAACAAATTTCCAACTGAACATATTGAAGCCAGTTGATGTTCTAAATTCAGTTTAACTCGCCCTTCCTTCGCCACCCTTCTCTTTCTTAACTGTTCGCCCGTTGAGAGAGAAAGCTACGAAGCTCCTGTTGGAGTTGACTGTTGGAGAATGTAGACGTTGCCTTCTCTGGCCAGCTGACAAAATTGCTTTTTGAAGACATCTTTTTTCATTGATAATGAGTCACACGGAGTATTTATCCTTACAAGAATTCGCAAATGTACAGTGTTGAGATTGTGCAATATTTGCAAGCACCCCATTTATTGTGATAGTATGACATGAATGATAGAGAACATATTTAATCGTATTTGAAGTTTCGACCATCACAATCGTTTCAGCTAATTCATTTCTCGGTAACCAATAAGACAACGCTTTGAAATACCATATGCAATAGACGTATTTATTCAACTACGTGTTCGGAGATACTTTCAGAAATGGGAAACTACATCCGCTTATTCGGTCAAAATAATATGTGTGCAGGAAATGAAGGGAATGTGTGACTGATCGCGAGAATGCCCGCTATGTACCTGCATCTAAGAGACTCATGTAATCGTTTCAAAACTAAAAAGAGGCCTGTGTTCATAAAATTTGCATGCGTTTTCGGAAAGCCTCGAAACGTTTTTTCAGAAAAATCCTAAATTCTTGCGGAAAAGACAATCGCAATATGTTGCTCCAAAGCGTGGATACCGATGAAAATGAATCAGCCTGAAATTCATTAAAAAACAACATCGTGAAAGGAAAACTCGGGACCAGGGAAATGACATTGAATAATTAAAATTTATTCACAACTTTAATTGTCAAGTAAAATAGTTTCTGCTGCATTCAATTCTGTACAATTAGATACTATACAGAGGATCAGAAAGGAAAATAATCTGTATTTTAACAATGATATTTAATGTTTAGTTACCATTGGAAAATTGGACCATAATTTTACCCCCTTAACAAGTATTGTACCTCAGCTTCTGGGTCAATGACCCCCAACTCGATCAGGTTTTTCGTTCATTTTCCATGCTCCTTGGAGCAAATGTTGAGACGGCCCTTGTTTTTTCTGGATTTAAATGGATAACTTGTTCACGTTTTCTTGGACTGTTTGGGAAATGTTGATATTCAAATAATCGTTCTCCATTTTCTCGCTGCAGTAAGTCGATTCCGTCAAGTAGAACACTGGGAATAATGAAAGCCAAAATCTGTAGTTGACTTGCCTTTTGCAAATACTTTTTTGTTACAATGGAGTGAATATTTTCATACCAATTTTTGATAAAACCCCTCGTTGTTATCTGTATTCATAATTCAAGTTAATACGAGTGAGGGCGGAGATCCCAGAGCTCACGAAACCGTGAGGTTGCACTTGTACGTCACACAGTTTTAACTGTTTTTTCTCGTTAAATAAACAAACGAATAAAGGAGCGCCGTGTGCCTGCAGGGAGCCGCTGCTGGCGCGGCTGCTGACGGTGGAGTGGAGCACGAGCGTGGCGCCGGGCGCGCCGGCCACCCCCGCGCGCCAGGCGGCCGAGTGGCACGCGTCGACCCCGCCCCGCGGCCAGGCCCAGGCCCAGACCCAGGCCCAGGCGCAGGCCCAGGCGCCCGGCCCCGCCCGGCCCAACACGGCGCCGCCCGCCAGCCCGGCCACCCCGCGCGCGCGCCCCGCGCTCACGCTGCTCTCCAAGTTCAAGGTGGGCGCTTTGTGCATTGATTCCGGGCACGTCAACTACTATGGTCATTAGCCCCGCAAGTGTAATGCGTGTTTTCTGCTCGGGAGGTGGCGGTGGTCTTCCCCCGCTGAACGGCCAGATTCGGCGCCGACCTACCGTCGGCTAACGGCGTTTTCCCAAACTAGGTATCTCCCACCAGCGGGGCACCGGCCCAGCCGGGACAAGCTCAAAGTTCCCGACCGATCTCTTGGAAACTGTGGCAGTGTACTGCATGTTCTTTTCTCGGGAGATGGCGGTGATCTTTCCCACTGGATGGCGAGATCCGGCGCCGACCTACCGTCGGCTATTGGGGTTTCTCTCTAACCAGGACTCTCCCACCAGCGGGGCACCGCCCCAGCCGGGACAAGCTCTAAACTCCCGACCGGTCTCCCGGGATATGTGGTAGTGTAGTGCATGTTAGTGTAAGTGTGTGTGTAAGGGGAGAGGAGAGGACATGGAAGAGGAAGGAAAGATCGCGCGCGGTCCGTGGCCTGTTTGTTAGGGCACTGCTCCGGCATTCACCTGGTGTTGATCGAATAAACCACAGAAAACTACCGATCAGAGCAGCCGGCCGCTAGAATTCTCCTTGAGACAGCGACTGAATTCGACCTAGCTGAAAAGCTAGTGTCGAAAATCCTGCCGCCGTGGGGAGTGGGAACCTAGGACCTTCCGGTAAGAGGCGTTGCAGTGACATCAGTTGATGCACTGAACCATCTCTCCTGGTCCATAGAGGGAAATAAATGGTTATTAATGTTTATAAATATATAAATATTTATCTACACCTATATTTCACAATGGGATTTGTACTCAATGCCTTGCAGGACATCGCTATCCACTCTCCCAGCTCGAGGCAGTTCGGTTTCTTGTGAATCAGACAAGTTTGTACTCGTGGGCCCGAATTATTTTGTCGTCAAAGGAATTTTAAATGTTTTGTTAGGTAATCAAAACTTATTATTTCTCTACTGTTAATAATGAGACAAGATCTTTGGTCATTTTGCAACTGAATGTAGTTAATTGAATTTTATATATTGTATTGAAATAGTGGTGCACTTTAAAATTAATATTTCTTGGTAATTTCATGACACATTTCGTAACATAAAGGACGTGAGAAGCTTAACAGAAATGTTTCCTGCGTACTGAAGTCTTGTAAGAATAGTTTTAGGTTTGAGGAATGATAAGAATATACGCTTTCATAAAATCGTAAAAAACTAATTTAGCGCTAAACTATCGCTCCACTATTGCAGAATTCGTCGACACTATTCAGCGTGTCACTTTTGGTTCACAAAAGACCAAAACTTCCTAAAAGAGCTCTCCAAATACCAAGTGCAACTGCTGTATTTGGCTTCGTCATCCTCGTCAGGTCGCCATCTTGCCATCTCATTATTCAGCAAATTCTTTCATGTTTCCTTATTCATAAGGGGTCAGGAGCTCGGCCTTCATTAAGTCAGGGGTTCACAACCAAAGCTCCACTCAATGCTGCAAGAAACCTTAAAATATGGAAATAATTTTGACGGGAAAATCATGAAAGTTTAATTAACTGACTTAAAATGCAATACAATAAATATAATTAAAATTCAATTTCTAGTTTCTTTAGGCGACGTAAACAAATAAACTTACAGAGCCAAAGTGAGAAAAAGAGATTATTGAAAGAGAATACAGGACGAGTGTAACAAAATATTTCACTCTATAACTGTATATTATTTCACAATATTTTGCACCTCACAATGGAACATGTACGAAATCAACATTCACGGTCCTAAATTGTATATTCATCACAAAAGCTTGTATTCACATTACTTTAAAAAACGTTTGTAATATTTTATTCACTCTTTTTACTCGTGCCTGTGATAGCCTGACAATTACGTCGTAAGTTCGTTCGAAATGACACCTCGCAAAGTATTTAATTGTTTGGAACTTACTGACCTGCATCATGAAATCCTGACGTATGTCAACTCAGATTGTGTTCAAAGGGTGCATCGTTTTCTTCCTGAATCCATTCATCAACAATTAAAATTATTTAAAATGAGTTTGTAAAACATTTTAAAATAATTATGACGATTTATTGAGATGTATTTTTAATTCAATATTGCATAGTTTTCATATTTTTCTTTTTTCAATTACAGAAGATAGAATGAAAAGCGAATTTCAAAATATTATCATTTCCGTAGGCGATGTAATCAATGCAAGTAATAAAATATAGTGACCTATTCACTTTTACGTTCTCACTACCGCTTCCGCAGTAGAGAGGAAGTTATATATTGCTGCGGGAAAAACGATGATTTGTGTACCCTTAATATCGGAAAAGTTGCTAATTCTTGCTTATACAATATATGTAGTAAATGACTGCATCTCTCTCATAGTGTGAACAGAATGAACGTTTTGTGGGTCCTTGAAATCGAAATCCTAGTTTACAGCAAAACGTCTGCCCATCTTGAACAGCATTAGCGGTTAAATTGTAAGCAAGATTTTTACCAAAACTGATATTTCTTAGACTATCTGGCTGATGTCGCATTCCTTTGAATTTGAATGCATATTTTTGTTTCAGGGTTTACTTGACATGTACCCCAACGACATTTTTAAAATGTTTCTGAAAAACTGCTTAATTTTTTTTCTTTAAAACATTTTGAATGGACAGAAATGAATGCACTGACATAAACGTTATTTTCATATAATCTTTTAATTTTCCAAAAATTATACAAATGTCTGATCATGTAATTATAATAACTACTATGAATTATAATATTCCATAATCGTTACAAAAAAGGACAAATGGTTGGTGCTGTTGTCACATCACTAGTTTTCAAATTGTTTGATAGTTGGTTCTGTCTCAATCGATGTCACATGTTGTGACATGAAAAACTCACTTCATGATTGAGCCATTAATTTCTAAATCGTAGTAAACATGTATGTAAAAATCTAGGGTGATGTTTTTGAGGTTTCTGTACCTATTGTTAGAAACAAAATTGGAATGCATTGTATCAACACTACCTTTACCTTTTTGCCTGCGTACTGCTTTTGTCCATCATTGATCCTAGGCAGGGCTGGATAAATATGTTGAGGGACGCTTAACTGATAAAATTATGGAGGTCATTATTTATTAGACTCATTACTAATATTGAAATATTAAAAAGATGCAATTCACATTATTGTGAAAATAAACCAAAACCTTCGCAATTTAAAAATGTAATATTAAAATACTTACATAGATTTATTAACTAATATAAACTAATTCAAAATCATTGGGATCACTAGTGGATGTGGGGGTCCTGAGTACTTAGTCTTCATTAATCCATCACAATAATTTACGGATCGCGCGAAGTGAATTTAAGAGCTTTTTCTTTCTTTTGCAAAACTTTTACGAGATACCAGCCCGGAATACGACAGTAGCACCCTACGATATGGCAGTTTGAAAGTCTCATAGTTACGTACTACTTCCCATTGTTCGACGATATTCCTGCCACTTTTGGATTGTCGATTTTGTGTTGATGTATTAACTTTAAAAGAATTGGTTTTCACACTTAATACGCTACAATTGGTAATTAGTTTTACAAATGATGGTTGAGATTTTTTAATACGAACAGAATTGCCGTATTAATTATTACGTAACCCTTAATAATACGAGGAAATACGTGGTTTTAGCAGCTCTAATTGGAAGACGTTTTCAATTACAAATTCCGTTCTAGACAATGCATTTCTGCTAATTAGCTCTAAAAAACATTGTGTAGTGTAGTACAAGAAGTGTTGAAATATAAATATTGTTAATGGAATGCGCTCACAATACCGGTTAGTAGTTTATTATTTTTGTAATTCAAATAATTAAGAAATAATGTTTGTTAGAAACAATTTTTATCTTGATCTATAGATATTCCATTACTAAAGAAATTCATTCAGTGCTAATTGTTTTATATACTCATGAATACTACGTATTCAGTATAAGAAAGAGAAATGACGAATAGTAAACTGCCCCCTGTTTCCCGTTGATATTCCCCGCGATAAGCTGGTTGCTAAAAGTGTGTGTGGATGCTGCGCGCCGAAGACGTGGTTGCACTGTGAAGCAGCGAACCATGAGCCAGTTACGGGATTAGGTGTCAGGGTCGTTTCCTTCCTCGCCTCGCGCCTGACTCATTGCATGGCGGCAGGTGACGTATGCATGACGTAGCGAGAAAATGCGTCATCGACGTAGCGTTGCGATCCCACTACCCGCCGTTCCCGTCGCAATACACAGACAGACCGGATGGTGCATCACGTCACTTTGTAGGTTTGCCGCGAAGCAAACAAGACTAGCGTTTCGTGCTGAGTGCGGAGATTCTTCGAAGATCACGTTTGATAAGCGATATCAATCAACGTCGACACTTTATTTATGCACAGTGGCGGCTGGCGACTGGGGGCGCAGCTTCATAGAATGACGGATATTTAATTTCCGAAATTCAGAACAATAATATAGGTATAATAAAACATAAGAAATACATGAAAATTAATTAAAACTAAATTTAATAAATGTATGTATTCACAAAGTACTTAAATAATTTTATGCGGAGGGTCCGTGATAGGTAGTATGTTCGCCTGCCGCGCACATGTGGTTCTGGCTTCGATTTCCGATGGACATTCAGATGCTGTATTAGTTCTGCAATGAGACAATTGCCGGAAATAGAATTCATTCGAAACAACAACGAACCAAGTTTCGAAAATACGGTGATCGCATTTCGGCACATCGCAACAAGCACCATTGTTGAGACATGTTTTTCACTTACATATTTTATTAACTTGGTTGTTATTGCTGATTCTAGTAAATATGACAACGAAATAAAATTATTTTATTTCAAAAATTTCACTCTCCTGATCTATAACGCCATAATGAAGGATCTTCCACACACACTCGTATTCACAACAACGCTCACAGACTAACTGCAGCGAAGAAGACCATTGCACACACTGTACAGAGGAGGGACCGAAAGGGACTTTCGTCCAGAATGGCCATCTTTACACAAAGGACTCGTCAAATGTATATTTTGGATTAACAAACCTTACATAAAATGAAAATAAATTCCTAGAACATCATGAATAATGCATTCAACACAGTCAAGAATTGACTGAACTTGTGTACGTTCAATAACACGCTAAATTCATAAAATTAAGTTGCAGCTAGATTCAGACGAAGACAGAAAATTAGCATTCGTCTCAAACGCCAAACCGCGCAGCTCTCTGCGGCCAGACCCCACCCCACCCTTCTGAACTAGCCTTTGCGGTGCCACTTTGCGGTGAGAAAACAAGGAAGGCCCATGTTGAAGCATATATAATACGTGAACGTAATAAAAGAGCTTAAGAACGTGATATGGAGCACTGCCTGCGAGCACACGAGATGCCGAAAAGAGCGCCCCCAATTTTAACTTCTTTGCTACTGCTTACGCAGTATAAAGTATTGTAATGTTGTGGGGAAAAGCGGTGCATTTTCGACAGAAAACATATTGTCGCACCCTGGTAACAATAAAATGGATAAATCTTGTTCTCGTAGTAATAAATAGTACTCCTTACATAATATATAGTAAATTATTTCCTCTAATAAATAGCTAGCCAGAATCCGTGTTTTGTGGGTTCTTGATACCAAAAAATCGATTCATGGCAAAACATCTTGTCTGTCTGTCCGTCTGTGGCCAACGCTAGCACCTAAACCGTTGGGCCGATTTTTCGCCAAATTGATATTTCCTGATCAGTCTAAATGAACTCAAGGTTTTTGGAGTTTCAAATGCAAATTTCGATTTTTCAGGCTACTTTATGTCTCGAAAACATTTGCAAAATTTTCTCAAAAATGACACCAAATTCGTTTATTAAATTTTGTCCTCGTATAGCGCAAAGGATGATTAAGAGAATGATGTAGGTCTCATGTAAGTTAAAAATCCTAATTTTTCAAAAAATTCCAAAATTCGAATTTTTTCGACTTCTTACAACTTCAAAATTGAAGATTGAGATTTTTCCTTCACATGCAATCTGTTTTTCATAATTAGTTCATTAAGATCATGTACTTTTTTTTTTGAAAAAGCAATAGTTTGCGCGGAATTTTGTGCGAAATTGAGAAAGATTAAATAGTATCAAAAACAGAAATTTCTCAAGAAAGACTCCAATTTTTTTCTTTACACTTTTGATAGGGATATTGCCCAATGTAGTCTATAAAATGACATAAATACCATTTTTCTATTCGTTCGTTTTTTCAAAAATTACAAAAATTTACTTTTTTGACATCTCATTTACGTGGTTAATAATTACATTATATACCATTTGTATATGTTATTGAATTTTTGAAACAAGTGCAATAAATTATGTCTCAAAAATGAAAAATGATAAATTATGTCTGAAAATGAGCTCAAATTTCCGCATTTTCAGAAACACTCAAACGTAATATTTCCCAAAAGTGACTCCCAAATTTTTTTCTTCAAACTTTTCGTATGGATATTGCCAATTGCACTGTTTATGATGACATAAAATGGATTTTGCTGTATGCTTATGTTTTTTCAAAAATCACGCAAATGTATTTTTTAATGTATCCCTCGCCGTTAACGCACACATTTCCAGCGATTTGTATACATTGTTTCATTTGAGAACGAAAGAGTTTCAAATTACTTCCAATAAAGTATTTCGAAAATTCAAAAGATTTCTATGGAAAAGAGCTTAAAATTTCGCAATTAGAGTAACGCGTAAATGACATTTTCAAAAGAACAACTCCAATTTTTTCAACAAAAATTTCCATTTGCGACGAAGTTTTACTTTTCCTCAATTTTCTTAAATTAATATTTCAATTCTACAATTAGAAAACAGAAAAAATGTTTAAAAAATATACTATGGGCAGGGTAGACAAGAGGATGGGCCAAGACGGAAAAGCTAGACCAAATCAAAGAAATTAGAAACCTAACTAGTACGAGAAAGTTTGTGCCATTGTGTAGCACCACTAGTTAAATTATCGAATCAGATAATACAAGTTTCGTTAATTGTCCTCGTGATTTTTGGACATTATTTTGTCAGATAAACTCAATAAAAATTAATATACGATAACACTTTCAAATTAAATATGCCCAGATGTCATCTATGCCGACCAAAGTACATTGAAAAATTTCTCCAATTCTTCGTACTGGGAGAGATGGCCCAGTGCATCTCTGACTGGGAGGTCCTACATTCGAATCCCGACGGTGGCAGGATTTTCGACATTAGCTTGTCAGCTAGGTCTAATTCAGTCGCTGTCTGGAGGAGAATTCTAGAGGCCAGTCTGATCTGATCCCGGAGGCATTGAGTACAAATCCCATTGGGAAATATAGTTATATTTATATATTTATAAAAAATAACCATTTATTTCCCTCTATGGACCGGGAGATGACTCAGGGCATCGACTGATGTCACTGCAGTCCCTTTGACCGGGAGGTCCTAAGTTCGAGTCCCGACGCTGGCTGGATTTTCGACACTAGCATGTAAGCTAGGTCGAATTCAGTCGCTGTCTGGAGGAGAATTCTAGCGACCGGCTGTTTTAATCGGTATTTTTCTGTGGTTTCTGCGATCAACACCAGGCGAATGCCGGAGCAGTACCCTACCAAACGGGCCAAGGACCGCGCGCGATCATTTCTACCTCTTCCTTGTTCTCTCCTCTCCCCTTACACACACACACACACACACACTATCATACACTACACGATCACACATGTTGGGAAACCGGTCGGGAGCCCAGATATTGTCCCGGCTGGGGCGGTGCCGCACTGTTGGGAGATACCTGGTTAGGGAAACCCGCTAGCCGACGGTAGGTCGGCGCCGGATCTCATCATCCAGCGGGGGAAGATCACCGCCACTTCCCGAGGAAACATGTAGTACACTTACGGGACTAATAACCTCAGTATTTGACGCGCCCGGGATCATTAAGTAGCAACCAACCCAATTTTTCGGTCTCGTTCTAGCAGGACCGAAGCATTATTTTAAGAATATTATAGAAAAGTAAAACCTCCTCCTAAAAGAAAAGTTTTGTTGAAAACTTTGGATCCGTTTTTCATAAACTAGCTATATAAGACATCATATGAAGCACTTGTTTTAACAAATAAAATAATGTATATAAATCGTTCTTAATGTTAATATTAATCATGTGAAAGATGTAAAATGTTTCATTACAAAGAATAGAGCAAAATGGTGTTCTTATACAGTACATCTTATACAGTACATTGAATACAAAATCTTATACAGTAAATTGAACATTTTCCCTATCAAAACTTAAAAGAAAAAAATTGGAGTATTTTTGAGAAATTTTTGTTTTTGATGCTATACTATCTCGCTCTTATTTCACAAAATTGTGCGGAAACTACTGCAATTTTCAAAAACTATGTACATAACCTTCATGAAAGAACCAATTATAAAGAAAAAATTATATGCGAAGAAAATATCTCTATCTTCAATTTTGTAGTTGTAGAAAGACGCCGAAACAATGTCCAACTTTTGGAATTTTTGAAAATTCAGAGTGAACAGTAAAAATCGGATCAATGCCATCTCTATAACCGGACGGACGGACGTGTTCTGACGTTTTAAAAACAGTTAAGTTTAAAAAAAGCAATTGTTCGGTTTCATGGGTTCACTATTCGTGAAATCTGACAAGATAACTTGTTAGAGGGAGTAATTTACTTCGTATTAGAACACGATTTATCCACTTTTCCTGAATCAGGGCCCCACAATACGAGTTTTTCCGTCGAAAAATCACCTTTTGCCGCAGCATTACATTACTTTCTCTATTTTTCGTATATTACTCCGTATATACGTATTTATACAAGAAAGTAATAATATATGGTTCTTCAGTGACGAAAAGTCCATTTTTTTCACTCTTGTTCATATTTATATGTCGAATATTCAATTTGTGGATCCCTGAAAATTATAATAGGATTTTCGTACAGAGTTTTTCATTTAAAAAATATCGACAAAAACAAAAACATGATGAAAAAACGCCGGCTTCAAGAAATCGGTGCTAAATGATTGATTAATTGATTTTTTCGTGTTTCTGGCCGCGTCAACTGCTTTGGTCATTAGTCCCGTTAGTGTTGTGCATGTTTTTTTCGCGGGAGATGGCGGTGATCTTCCCCCGCTGGATGGCGAGATTTGGCGCCGACCTACCGTCGGCTAGTGGAATTTCCCCCTAACCAGGACTGTCCCACCAGCGGGGCACCGCCCCACCGGGACAAGCTCTAAGCTCCCGATCGATCTCCCGAAATATGTGGTAGTGTAGTGCTTGTTAGTGTAAGTGTGTATGTAAGGGGAGAGGATAGGACAAGGAAGAGGAAGGACAGATCGCGCGCGGTCCGAGGCCCGTTTGTTAGGGTACTTCTCCGGCATTCGCCTGGTGTTGATCGGAGAAACCACGGTAAACTACCGATGAGAGCAGCCGGCCGTTAGAATTCTCCTCCAGACAGCGACTAAATTCGACCTAGCTGAAAAGCTAGTGTCGAAAATCCTGCCGCCGTGGGGAGTGTAACCCTAGGACCTCCCGGACAGAGGCGCTGCAGTGACATCAGTTGATGCACTGAGCTACCGCTCCCGGTCCGGTGTCAAATACATGAACGATTTCCCAAAAGCCTGGATGCGTTGAGAGCATGGGGCAGCCCGGGCGGAAGCGGGGGCGCGCAGAGGCGCCGGGGGCGGTGGTCTCGCCAGGTGGCAGGGCGGCCGCGGTGGGCCGGCGGCAGCTGGCCCGCGGAGACGCGCTCCACAGATGGACGAGGGGGCGGGGCGGGGCGGAGCGAGCAGCTGGGCCCCCCTCCTGCTGCGCTCGCTGCACGGGAGCGCTGGCTGCCGCTGCATCGCTCCAACACGCGCACTACACAGTGGTCGCTTTGGCGGGAACACGAAAAGGTTGCCAACTGTTTGGAAAAAAGACTCGCCTCAGCAGCCCTGAAGATTTAAGAAATTGCAATGTTTCTAAAGAAGAATCGAGTACATTCCGCAGTAAAATGAATGAAGTAAATAGTCTAAGGCACGTGTTCCTGAATAGTTTTGTAGAGAGTAATTCTGTCTTCAATTTTCATCTTCACTACTTGGTTGAGAAACCTACAGATCGGAAGATGTAATACTCTCAGCACTCGCCCTTGTTTGACGACGAATGGGACCCTTTCGAGAATGAATGGCGTGAGGACCATGGGTCCCTTTTTTTCTTTCATTTAACTCCGACTACAGTAACCCCGTGGATGCTGGAATGTACAAAATCGCTTTTGAGTATACAATCTTGTGCTTCTTCCTTGCATCTTGTTTAACTAGAAGAAGTGGTTTTCTAAAATAACTAACTAAAAAACGAACTTTATTCTAGTCTAATTTAATTGTCCAAATTAAAAGTGGGTCTTTCGGCACACTTTATTTGAATTTTAAAAATGTTCTTAATACTAAATGGATAAGAAAGATAATATTCTTTTCCAGATGAGATTCTTCTTCGTTTCTTTTCATTTACCAACTAAGTAATGCTTTATTGGCATTATATTCCACATGGACCATCAATCTCTATTCCTCCGACCAATGCTGTCGAGTTCCCACATCAATTGCTATGCGTAAGTTTTGGTAGCATAGAATCACCTTCGTACTCTGTGGGAGGCGACCATTTATCAGACATCGGGGTGCAAAATTTCGGAATGACCTCGCAAATCAAAGACTATACAAGGTATGTTGCAACGGGCCGGGGGTTGTAGAAAGAAAACATATCGGCAAAGTGAGAAATATGTATTAGGTTCTGCTACATAGGTATTCTCTTTATTTCTTTGTCCTAAAACCAAATATACATTCAAATATAAAATCTACATTTTTTTAAAATATCTCTCACGCTGTTAATAAGCACATTTCCAGCCATTTGTAAACACTGTTGTATTTGCGATTTTAAATTGCTTCAAATTACTTCAAATGATGTTTTTCAAAATCTCAAAAATTTTCTGTGAAAAGAGTTTCAAATTTCGCATTTACAGTAACGCTTAAGCGCCATTTTCTTAAAAACAGCTAAAAAAAATTCCATGAAAATGGCCATTTAGGACGAGGTTTTATTCATCTTGAATATTCTTATAGTAAGATTTCAGTTCTAATATTAGAGAACAGAAATATTAAGAAAATTTTAAAACAATATTTTGGGCGGCGATAGATGGCAGCTGGCAAAAGGATGGGGGAAGTCGGAATAGCTAGCCGAGCCCAATAAAAATACAGAACCAATAATAGAAATTCTCTGCCATTTATAGCACCACTAGATTAAAAATTGCGTAAATTTCAAAAATGGAAAGAACATACTCTCGATAAGAACATTCCCATAGATGTACCCTTGTTGAATGAAAAATCTACAGACTTCGTAACGAAACTGGGAATTCAGAACATTTCAGCTAGCAATGGCTGGTTAGAGGGAGTTGAAAAGCGTCAGGATATGGATTTCAAAGAAGCAGCCGGGGAAAGTAAACTGAGTACAAAGGCGTGTGTAATCAATATGCCAAGTCTTTGAGAAGGGTATGATTCAAACGATATTTACAGCGCGAAAACATGACTGGTACGGACAAACTCTTTTCATCATCAGGATATCAAAGCGACATAGACGGTTTAAAGGTGTCAAGACTACCTGTTGACTATGCCAGTAATAAAAGTCTCGGATGACGAAGTATATTATTTAAAGATTGGTTGAAAAAAGTTGACAGGAGTTGAGTTGAGAGGAAATGAAGATAAAAAGAAACAAATTCTCCTTTTCATTGACAACTTTTCTGCCCACATGAACTTACCAAAACTTGCAAAAGTAAGTCATATTCTTACCTGCCAATACCAACCGTAAACATGAACCGTGAACATGATCAAGGTATCGTACAGACATTCAAACGCCTGTATCGCAGAAAAGCTGTTAAACATACTCTTACGTGCCTGGGAAAAAACAAGAGCCCTGAGATTAGAGTATACTCTAGAAGTATACGTTCTTGCCAAGAAAGCCGTTTTGGATCAGTACAGATAAACAAGACATCCTGTGAGGGGAAAATGAGGTTGAAGTTGGACCTAGCAATGAGGAACGTACCAAGCTTGTGCTTCACGAAAACAGTATGTTAATACCAACCCTCGAAGAGTACAGATTGACGATGATCGCCGGAGATCACGCCGGTCACCATATCGTTAAGGATTGTATGAGCACATGTACTGATGGAAATGACTGAAGTTGAAGCCGACCAATCACAGATTTTGGATACAGAAGTAAAGAACATTCCAAAGAGGCAAGCAGCTTTAAATGCACCGGACACGCTCCACCAGTTCTTTGAATCCTCTGAGATTGTTAATAAAATAATAATTGAAAAGATTTATCAACAGGAAAAACATATTAAAAATGCAAAATCAAACGCAGCCAAATTAAAAAATGGATTTCTTTAAGTAAATATTAGTGTCAGATTATTTTTATTTAAGCATCTATGTCATTCTAATGAATAATACCTATAAATACATACACATTTATCACTACGTATTTGCTGTATTTTTAGACCTCTATAAGTGAGACAAGCTGCTCCTGTACCTGTGTGACCGAAAACTTGGTTTAGTAAAACAAACTTCGTAAGCGGAAAAGATTGCCGTCTTTTAAACTCTCGTTTATCCAGGTTAAACTGTATTACTATTTCACGTTTATTTTCTTTTTCAATTCTTCCTGACATAAACATGTTGGCCAAGGGGCAGGAATGTATTTGAATAGCGAATTCGTTCCTTGTTTTCGTTTTGCGTTATGTTTTATTAAATCATTCAATTATATGTTGTAAAGCCTATAGAGCAATAATGTGAAATAATTTTAAAATGTCTCCGTAAATTAACAAGTCTTGCTTATGGACGGACGACTCTTTTAATAGAAAATCTTTGTCTGAATATGTTTTGTCTTTTCTTCATCTTCCTTGGTTCTCCAAAATACCGCAGAAGAAACGTTCTTTAAATATGACCTTTGCTAGCGGTTGTCATCGGTCTTAGAATTCTGAGTCTTCATTTTCGCAACACGAAATTACTTTTATGTGCGCGCCGTTAAAGTACGAATCTATTCTTGTATTGCGCAACAAGTGCATGTATTATAAATAATTGGAGAATCGCGAAGACAGGTCAGGCCTACTTTGACGTTGAAGCAAATAGATACTTCATTTATTTCAGCCATAAATAAAAGTTCTTGCGTGATTTGGAAGAGGAATCTGTTATTCCAAAAAGACAGACAAGTCTTTTTCTAAATGTTGACTTTTACTGAAGGTCGGAAGACACTCGGTTCAGCCTAGTCCGTTTATTCGACTTGTTTTAGAGAAAATCCCAGGTGGAATGACGTTTATGCCGACCTGGATGGCCGAGTTGCATAAGAGCGAGTACCGACTCAGCACTTCGGTCCGAAGGGTCGCGGGTTCGAGTCCCGCCTTGGGCATGGCTGTTTGTCCCTTGACTTTGTGTGTGTTGTCGCGGAGGGCCTCACGTTCTGCTGACCACAGATCAGAGGAGCCCGCAAGTGTTTGTCTAGTGTATGGTCGAATATGCGTCCCTTCGGGACGTAAAGGGCAACCGGCTGTCGGCTGGATAAAAGCCCTAGGGAAAAAAAAGAATGACGTTTGTTGCGATTGCATTTAAGAGACGTTCGCTCAGACTTAAGCCACTTACTAAATATCACGTAGAAGGTGAAAAAGGAAGTCGGTGAAGGAATTCTTGAGATTTGTGTAGGATTGTCCAAGGTCATTGACTTTAATTCTATCATTAATACACAGGTTTCTCAGATATCTGAGGACAGTAGTTTGACAAATGTCCGCTAATGAAATGGTTTAGGTTACATAATGAAAATAAAATTCCCTTAAAATACATGTGTGATATATAATAGAATCTTTTTTATAAAAAGTAGACGTTTAATAATGAATTTGTCATGGCTCTGGAAAATCCTGGACGAACAATACTTCTTGGATTGGATCATGTGTCATTATTGTACACTCAAATTGTTCCCTAGTACAGAACTTTCCAGATCAATGAAAACATGAGTTTTGAGAGAAATTGTTTTCATTATCTAAATTAAAACATTGCATTAGTGGACAATTGTCAAACTACTATTCTGAGATATCTGAGAAATCTGTGTATGTTAGAATTAAAATCAACGCAAGGAACCGTAAGAAGTTTCGAATATTTTATCAATGTTTTGCATGTAATGAGATGCTAATACATAATTTTTAATATGGTAATTCATTAATTTCATTAACAAAGAGTCCAATTCATGAGTAATATTTAACTTGGCCTTACTGTTGCGAATCGGTAAGACTTCATTTTCCAAATTTCTCCAAAATATTAATATTTTTAAAAAATTTTACTCGGAAATCTATAGATTTCCGAAAAGAACGTTTCAGACTGAGGTGACCTGCACCGCGACGGGCAACCCAGCCTGAACACCTCAGTGTACAACTTAGCCCGGCACATGCACAAGGGGATGAGTAGGCTCCTCCCCAAGTACTCGTAGTATGGGAGCTCAAGCTCCTCTTGCTTATATTACTGCCCCTTTAAGAGAAGGGAACACTATTTGAAAAGATACTCTCGAAAATCAGATAACGTTTTATTTGTTCTTTTCGAAATTATTTGAAATGTTTAAGCATACTTGACATCAACGTCTTCATAAATCTAAAATGTGCAGTTAACATTTTAAAACATTGCCTAGAACTGTACATTCGAAACGTTTTCATTTTACTATCATGTATTAGTTACTTTACGTCGCTCAATAACGACGCCCATCAAGGAAGTCTCGTGTTTGTAGTTGAAGGTAGATGGCAGCACTGAATGGCAGTTCTAGAATAAGCATATTTCTACAGCGTGAACGTGTTCTCAGACACGTTCGTGGATAATATACATAACTTGCTCGTAAAATCTGAAGCCAATCGATTTTCTATGTTAGTGCATTTAATTACCAATTCCTATGCCATTTAGTTAAGCGTTTGTGGGAGATAGTTTAGCAAATTAGTGATAATTGGTCATAAGTTATGAAATAACATGTCCACGACCAAAATACAGGACATAACCGTGTCTCGAAATGTTCTTTCTCATTACTAGAGGGAAGGAAGCCGTGTCATCAATGGGTAATGAGTACTTTTAATAGAGATTTTATCTTTATATCTTTGGATATAGATATTCATTTTATGTTATGACTAGGGAACGGAATTTATTGTAATAAAAAATGCAAAATATATACATATTTATGTTCTTATTTTTTCCAAAACACGTAATAAAAAATAGAAAATATGTATAATAAAAATGCATTATTGTGTTTAACATTGTTCTCACAAGCATTTTCCGAGCATAGAACGTCGCCAATCATTTCTTTACAAGGATTCGGAGTGGCTGAAAGTAACTTGTACCTCTACAAAAGTACTACAACTGTACACTAGGTTTCACCACACATAAGAATTTCATTGTGTGAATTTTAAGTTTGACAAATCATGGCGAAGATATGGGGGGAGGGGACGAAGAATCATGGCGAAGATAAGGTCAAAGAAGCGCAGCAGCATTTCATTTGATTTGTAAGAAAGTTGATTCCGTAACATATTTTGCAAACGCGCATCTGAAATATTCTGTTTCGACGTATAAATAAGCTAAATTGAAACAAAATATTTAGTAAAAGGTAAAATATGTAACAATATGTAATTGTACTAAAATATGTAAAATAAAAATAGTTTTAATTCATTCAGAATGTCTTGTAAACTCTATAAAAAAATATTGAATGCAGGTATCTATTTCCTGTAAAACATGTAATTACATGGAAATCCGTTCCCTAGTTATGGATAAAAGAAATAATCCACTTTTAAATAACATTTTTGTCTATTTCGACTAATATGTCAATTTTTATCTTTTTCGGCGTTTTTAAAGAATTTTTTGCTGATTTAACCTTTTTTTAATATTACTTTATTGGAGCTTCCTTGAAATAATATTTACGAGAAGCAACAGATCTTCACCGCAGAATTTCCAAGTGGCCCCATTCGATTTCTTCGCTCAGATGTGGAAATGTCCGCGACCTTCCATTGTCGTTCGACCGATTTCGTGATAACCGTAGACAATATTACTCTTCAAAGAAAAACTCTACGTCTCTACGACTACTACCTTGTGGCAATAACTAAAGATAGAGATTTAGCGGGAAAATACTATTCAAACCAAAAATTCGCAAATTGAGTTCACTAAATGAAATGAAGAATCCTCCACTATACTAGTAATATGCCTAGACAGCTTCACTAGAGATGTTCACAGAGAGAATTCTGTCTTCAGAGCGTAAAGCGGTGTGTACTTAAGATACCGAAATGTATATTAATGGATTTCAATAAAATTTAATATTTGCCCTTATTATATGCTGTAGACATAATTCGAAATTAATTTATTAAAATAAATTAAAACCAATAAAACTGATAAATCACCATAAAAAAGCTGTATAATTTAATCGTTGGAACTGCTTTCCATCAAACTCTTTAACGTCATGTGTCTTTCTTTTTATGCATTTTTTGTGCATTTTTTGCATTTTTATACATTTTGAGGGCATTTTATTGACCATTTTAGACAATATTTGAGGGCCATCAAAATCCAACTCTTACTAATAAGAGAAAAAGCTCTGCTTCATAAGCTATTTTAATCACAATTGCTTCTAACGATAAGTCTTGTTTTGTAGAAACCAAAATTAGCAATATTTTTGGAGTAATTTTCATGTAATTTCCGGAGACATGCAGGCAATTTTTTTTCTTAAAAAACCTCCAATTTTTTCATTTAATTTTCTGCTAATAGGTAATAAGGGACAGTAAAAAATATGGTGCTAGTCCAATTTTAGGCTATTGTTCAGTTTTTTGGAAATTTCCCAAAAGTTAGTATTTGAAAACTAAAAAAATTGGACATAGCGATTTTTGCTTTAAAGAAAGTCTGTTGGAAAGTATCAGCTCTTTAAAAAAGGTCATGTATATTGTTTTAAGAAAACGAGATGATTTTGCTTCATTCGTCTGCAATTTCTACACTACCGGCGTTACATAGTCGCGCTGGTGCATCTAAGAAGCCGATCGCACTGATGAAAAAATCTAAATAAATTCAAAGGAAAAATAATTTTTTTTATTTCCTTGAGCGTTGGCACTCCACTTGCACACCGATAGAAAACGCCACTGGTATGTGCGTGTAAGGGTGATGATAGGACAGTGGCGGTTTGTAGGGTAGAGCCAGTGTGCCGTGGCACCACCAACAAAGAGGAAGGAAAATAAAATGTTCACCATAATTGTGTATAAAATATTGTTTCTTCAAAATAGTTTTCTTTATGATAATTCTTTGAACGAGTACTTCGTCCTTCGATGGTCTATCAATACTCTCTTCAAACGCACAGGGCGCAGTGCCATCTGTCGGCCTCCTAATTCTCTGAGCCACCTAGGAATTGGCACCGTGTATGTCCATTTAACGCTGTACGAAGAACTCTGTGTAAGTTAGTATGCGTCTCTTATGGACGGCATGGTGCCACAAGCGAAGTGGCACAGAAGTTCACGTTCACCTCACTAGAGTGTACAGTAATGGCACTATCTTCATCGCGCAGACTATTTCTCGCTCAGGATGACCCCGATGTCCTGGTATTTCGTACGTCGTGTCGTGTTGTGTTTTGCACATGGAGAGGCGGCGTATGCCGTGGGCGTAAGGCTTCCCCTCTTCTTCCCCTACCCTTCTTCAGCGACCTTAGGAAGCTGCGACCTCTTGAGATTGCTGTGGGCGCTCAGGCCTTCAGTCTGAGTATTTTGTTTGTTCTTATTATTTTTAGTTTGTTTTGAGTTTAATGTTCATTCTAACTTAATAAACATGGTCACTGTAAAATTAAATTTTGTGCTCACGAATTTTATTTTAGAGATTACTACACGAGTTTAAAAATATCACAACAATGTTTAAAAACATCGATGTTTTTTACCGATGTTTCATTACAATTTTGAAAATCGATGATTTGTTACTGACGTCGCATTACTTACTGGCACCACCAATAGAATTCCGTACCGGCCGCCACTGTGATAGGACAAGGAAGGGCAGCGCCTCTGACCGGGAGGTTCTAGGTTCGAGTCCTGACGGCGGCAGGATTTTCGACACTAGCTTTTCACCTAGGTCGAATTTAGTCGCTGTCTGGAGGAGAATTGTAGCGGCCGGCTGCTCTGATCGGTAGTTTTCCGTGGTTTCTCCGATCAACACCAGGCGAATGCCGAAGCAGTGTCCTACCAAACGGGCCACGGATCTTTCCTTCCTCTTCCTTGTCCTATCCTCTCCTCTTACACACACACTTACCCTAACATGCACTACACTACCACATATTCCGGGAGATCGGTCGGGAGCTTAGAGCTTGTCCCGGCTGCGGCGGTGCCCCGCTGGTGGGAGAGTCCTGGTTAGGGGGAAACCTCACTAATCGACGGTAGGTCGACGCCGGATCTCGGCATCCAGCGGGGGAAGATCACCGCCATCTCCCGAGAAAAAACATACACTACTCTAACGGGACTAATGACCCAAGCAGTTGACGTGCCCGGAAACACGAAAAAATCAATCAATCAATCAAACCCCATCTCCACTGCGCAGGCGGAGGTGGACGCGCTGGTGGCGGCGCTTGCGGCGGCCGACACGCACCACGTCCGCTGCGTGAAGGCGGCGCCGGGCGCGCGGCCGGGCGCCGTGAGCGCCGCCTACCTGCGCGCGCAGCTGGCCGCCGCGGGGCTGCTGGAGGCGCTGCGCCTGGCTCAGGAGCGCTTCCCGGTCAGGTGAGCCACCACACGCACAAGACACGACACTTCGCGATTTATCGAGAAACACTGATGCAAGCTCCATCTGCGTTGTGTTCAGTGCTCTGGAGGTGTTTGATTTCTTTTTATTTGATTGGCTTTCTGGTCGATTGCTCGGAAATGTTGAGTCCTATATATGTGGCTGGTTGTGTAGTACCTTGCCACATGATGGTTGTAGGAGTGCTTTATCGAATGTGGATCAAAATCAAAAATGAAGAAACTCGCACATTCTGATTAATTAGTATGTGAATGCCAACCTTTCCTATCCAAATAAATTGGCTATTAGAGTGTTTTCTAAGATTAAATATGTTTTTACTAATATTAAACATGACTTTTTAAATTGTTTACCTCGAAGCAAACTTGACGTCAATAAGCAATAAATGCGAATCATTAATATTCAATTGGAGAATAGTTTATGTGAGGAGTACACTAATCTATATATAAGCAGAGAAACCAATGTATCGATACAGTGCTTTTCAAAGAAAGCAAATGAAAAAAGATCAAATGTATCACTGTAAGTGTTAAGGCAAGAAAAATCTTGCATTTGTAATCACTTTATTTTTGAAAAAAAAAATCACTTTCGTATATTATTGTTTACCTTAATTTGAGCCCTTCAATATAATTAAATCACAAAGAGAGTTGGTAAAAATTAGTCTCATTTCGTTAGATCGGTTTAAAAAATGTATTTCTTCCGTAAGAATTATAGTGACGTTTGCATTTGGCGCTGAAGTACCAGGTTCTGACACAGGAGCGCTAGTGGGAACTTGTTTCCATCGGTTGCGTGGAAGAACAAGGAACTGTCCTGTATTGTCTCTATAGTATTTGGTATAATTGAAGCATGAGGAGGAAAGGAACAAGTTAAAAATGCATTTTTTTGTTCTTATGTTGGAAAGTTGCACTTTGAGGCAAGGCAAATTGTAGACCTACTGTGAAAAAAGCAATCACGTTATAATAGGATTTAGACTGTCGTTAGTGAATTCACACAGAAAAATTGGAGAGGATAACATAACATGAGTGAGTAAATTTCCTTTCTCCTGATGAGTGGCAAGAAATGACATTTTTTTCTCAGCACGATTCAGTTTATTTCGGGCCTTAAGTCCGCCTGCGGTATTAAAGCTCGAAAAAAAGGAAAGCAAAAAAATCCATAAATACCAGAGTATACGCGGAACCATTCGTCAAACTCTTAAAGATAAAACACGCAGAGATACTCTAATGAGGATATATAAAATAATGGCTGTCCCGTCTCTGTTGTTCGGAAGTGAATGCTGGACTGTGAAGAAGAAAGATAAACAGGCGATGCAGTCTGCAGAAATGAAATTTTTGAGATCTATAAAAAAAATTACCAGACCAGATAAACTCAGAAATTAGTAAATTCGAAAAGAATTAAACGCTCAAGCAATCAATGACGAGGTACTACAATGTTTCAGACAGGAATGGTTACAACACGTGCAAAGAATGGATGAGACTCGCATTCCAAAGCAGGCTTTTAAGTATAGATTTCAAGGAAGGAGAGACCCAGGTAGACGACTAAAAAGATGGAATTCTTAGAAGCCGGAACAGGTCAGAGACCTATCCTTGAAGTGGAAAAGAAGAAGTAGAAGTAGAAGAAGTAGAAGAAGAAGAAGAAGAAGAAGAAGAAGAAGAAGAAGAAGAAAAAGAGTCCGCCTCCGAGTCGAATCTTTAACAAATCGTTCGAGAAAGAATTCGAGTTGTGTTAAAATGTGGAGATAGTAGTAGAACGTAATGTGTGAGGGTAAAAGACACGAAGGCGAAGAGAATAGCTCTGAGTAAAAAGTTGCTTTTAATGAAAGCTTCCGGTTATGCCTCCTTGGATTGAAAAGCGATCAATCTTTAGTGATGAAGATGCAGCAAAAGAGTGCAAGTAATAAGTAGATCTACGAACACTCGTACACTCCCAAGACTTCGAATCGCCATTTGGAATTCGAAAATATATTTCAAAATAACTCATTTAATACAACAAAGGTACAAACGAAATCTGAATCAAACGAAAGCTGAATACTTGAATTCTCACGTCTTATTTCGTCTGCGGTTTTTTATTCCAATTCTAAATGCTTCGGAGAAATTTTAATTAAATTTAATTAAATTTTTCGAATTGCTCATTGAACGCAAGCATATCATTATTTAAAAATTTTCCATTCTTGAATTATTTTACATCTTTTATTATTCCATTTTTTAGTTAATATAACATCTTGGGAGACGTACCTCAGTTCATACAATTAAAATATATTGTTGAAATATATTAATTTTTTTTTTAAGGAACATATTTTCAAATGCATTTCTAAAACAGAATACGGTGGTATGTACTTAATGAGCTATGTATATAATGATAGCACTTTTCCATATTTTCTTGTTTTTTGAATCCCGAGAATGATTTGAAAAACCTCTTAAAAGGAATCTCGCGCTGTTCAGATAATCTCTGGAATCTCCCGAAAATAAAAAGTGAAAATTTTTAGAATATAAAAGTCGTTATTACAAATTGATGAGAAATAGTGAAATAATTGTCGTGAAAAGGCCATAAACAGCCTATGCAAATGCTGCGTGATAAAATACCATCTGCTGTGGAATACCTTCTGTTTCTCTTGGAACAGATCGGTCCTTAGATATTTTCTCTCAAGCATCACTGTAAGTTCCGATTTCAGCTAACTCAGTCGAGAAAGTTTGAATGTATTCTTACAGATAATGTTTGTAGTTTTGTGAAGATAATTTCCTAATTCTATTAGAAAGTTTATGCAAAATTTTTGTCTCTTTCTTTTCCTAAAAAGTAATTGAGAAACCATCAGCGCAGCGCTTAATCCAATCCTTACTCCAAAACACATCTGATACTGACAATAAGTTCAGGTATTAAGAATACTGGGCGATTGTTACCTGAAAATTACAACTACTTTGCACCAATTTTTGCATCCGTAATGTCTTTAAAAGGATCAACAAGTTATTAAATATTTCAAGGAAAAATTGAATATTTCGTACGTTTTTACTCGCAAACTCTTTTGTTTTAAAGTTGAATTTTTAGCGTGACAAAAACTGTAGAAAGGGAACGAAAAGTCTGTTAAATTAAATGTAAAATTACTGCAATGAAATCTTAATTGTTGAGAAGGACAATTATTAAGATAAACTAAAACTTAACTATGTAAATACAAAATTGGTCTCCCCTAGACGGCCTTTAATGAGGTGCATGAATAATGAACAAAGAAGTGCAATGCTTCTTGCGTCGTTTTCCTCATTTAGTGGCAAGGCAACTCAGTGAATAAATTAGATTTTAAATGTTAATTGATGATGAGAAATGGTGATATTATGGATGAGGAAGCTAAAATTGTCTCAAGATTTTTCATAGTGTGTCCGTTAAGACAGAGTTTCTAGTGGAAGTCATTCACCGACACTTTTCGAGATTTAAAAGTTTTAACTTTTACCGTTGTTGCATGTTCTAATTTTTGGTAGCGTAAAGAAAGTATTGGGAATGTTTTCGAGTACGCTACAAACAACTCCTGAAAGGATTTTTTATTGACAATACGATCATTCATGATAATCAGAAACTGCGTCCTTCCTATTAGTTTTTTTTTCGTAGTTTACGTAGAAATATAATTATCTTTCTTAGACTTTCAACATGACCGCAAGCGTGATAATGCATTTACATCATAATCCCAAGTATTTGGAAGTTTATTTACGAATTCATTTCCTAAAATAATTTGAAATTATAGAAATTTCAAAATATTCAATATCGTAAGATCGATAAACTCATGCGTGAGGTTTTAGCCCTGTAGCATTTATCCAATCATGATTCATATCTTTATTAGGATTGTAAGTTAAAGTTGACATTCATTTGGCAATAAAACCTGAAACTGCGCATTCTTATTTAACAATGGAAAATGGACAGGTAGTGAAGTTCCTCTTGCTTTTACAATTGATGAAAATGATAAGTGCTAGTATATTGTAAGTGGGTATGTAATATAAAGAGGAGGGTATCACGAGAGTCTAGATCGCATTCTCAGATATGAGTAACTTTGGTAATGGATTTCAATTTTGCAAGAGAGTTTTCGGGAATGTGAGAAGAGGAAACAGTTCTACAAGGCTATAAAAATGACTATTCTAGATTCGTAGATATTTTCCCATGTCCAGTCACTGTACTGATTTTTTGTCTCGTAAGTTATGGTAATAGCCTACAAATACCTCCCAAATTATGTTCACGAAGCGCAGGGAATACGAAGCGGGTGATATGTTAGACGACAATTTGAAGAAAAAAAAAAAAAGAAAAAAAAACACGATATTTTCGAAAATTTCAACATGACATTACTTGAAGATCTGTTTTTGATGAACACTTTTCATTAAGAAAACTAGTGGTGCTACGGAATGGCACAGACTTTCTCATAGTAGTTTTCTAATTTCCATGGAATGGACTGGCTTTACAGTCTTGCCCCATCCTCTTGCTAGCTGCCCTCTATCGCCGCCCAAAATATTTTTTTTAGACATTTTATTAATTTTTCGGTTTCCTAATAATACTCGTAGGACCGAAATATTACTTTAAGAATATTAAGAAAGAGTATAATATCGTCATAAATGGCAATTTTCGTTGACAAATTTGAAGCTGTTTTTAAGGAAATGGCATTTAAGCGTTACTTGTAAATGCGAAATTTGAAGTACTTTGTAACAAAACATTTTTGAGTTTTCGAAAAACTTCATTTAAAGACATTACAGGTACGTTAACTTGCAAATGCAATAATGTTTACAAGTCCCTGGAAATGTGCAAATTGACGCCCTGAGAGATATTTAAAAAACAACAACAAACATTTGTGTAATTTCTGAAAAAAAAGAATACAACAAAAAAATAATTTTATGCCAACTTAAACAGTGCAACTAGCACTATCTGTACGAAAAGTTTCAAGAAAAATTCGGAACCGTTTTTGAGAAATTGACGTTTGAGCGATTCAGAAAATGCGGAATTTTGAGCTCGTTTTCACAAAAAAATTTACTTTCCAAGACATTTTATGCGACATTAATTAAAGCACATGTTCTCATAAATACAAGAATGTGAACAAATTGCCACTAATGTAAATATTACCTATGTGGGAGACAAGTAAAAAAAGTACATCTTTTTGTAATATTTGAAAAACAAAAGAATAGAGCAATATAGCCTTTATGTCATCTAATAGATTGCTTTTAGCACTATCCCTAGCAAATGTTTAATGAAAATATTTGGAGCCGTATTTGCAAAAATCTTGTTGTAGTTAATTTAACATTGCAAATATTCCACGCAATATTGCACGAAAACTACTAAAATTTTCAAAAAAATGAACATGACCTTAATGAAAGAACTAATAATTAAAAACAAATTTCATTTGATGGAAAAATCTCTATCTTCAATTTGTAGTTGTAGGACGACGTCTAAAAAATTCAAAATTTTACAATTTTGGAAAATGCAGAGTAAACCGTAATATTCTGACTTATGCCACCTTTATAAGTGTAATTTGCTCTTATCTTACATGAAATTTTAAAAGAAATTGGAGCCGTTTTGGGGAAATGTTGAAAATTTCCGGAGGACTTCATGTAAAGTACAGCCGAATTTTAAAGAATGTTTTTCAAATTTTCAAAGCTTCAACTAGAGCCAAATGACTTCAATTGACGTTTTTCGAAAACTTAAAGATTCCCGTGAAAAAGAGCTTAAATTTCTCATTTACAGTAATGCTCAATCGCCATTTTCTTAAAAGTTTTTCTATGAAAACTTCTATTTAGGACGAGATTTTACTCTTCTTTAATATTCTTGAAGTAATGATTCAGTTGTACTACTAGGAAAGCAAAAAGTTGATAAATTGTCAAAGAAATGTACTTTCGGTGACGTTCGATGGCAGATGGCCAGAGAGAATGGAGCACGACCTTAAAGTCAGACCACACCAAGGAAATTATAAAATTTTCATGTAACTTTGCCATTCTGTAGCACCTTCTGTTACTTTCTCGTATACGTACGTATATACAAAGTAATATACATAGTACATAGAAAGTAATGTAATGCTGCGCAAACAAACGGCGGATTTTCGCCAGAAAAAAATTCATTGCCCGGCCCTGCTAACGAAAAAGTAGACATCTTGTTGCTAAATTAAGAAAACAATATCCTATAAAACGTGGTGTTGCCAGAATCCCTGTTCCGTGGGTCCTTGAAGCCGAAAAACGAATTGAAAGCAAAATGTCCGTCCGTCTGTCTGTCCGTCCGCTGTTCGTCAGTCTGTCCCTCCGTCCGTCCGCCCGACCGTCCGTCCGTCCGTCCGTCCGTCCGTCCGTCCGTCCGTCCGTCCGTCCGTCCGTCCGTCCGTCCGTCCGTCCGTCCGTCCGTCCGTCCGTCCGTCCGTCCGTCCGTCCGTCCGTCCGTCCGTCCGTCCGTCCGTCCGTCCGTCCGTCCGTCCGTCCGTCCGTCCGTCCGTCCGTCCGTCCGTCCGTCCGTCCGTCCGTCCGCCCGCCCGCCCCTCCCCCTACCCGTCCTTCCGTCTGTCCGTCTGTCCGTCCGGTTGGTGTATGTGAACAAACCTAGCGCCTAAACCGTTTTTTCCAAATTGAAGAAACCCCTGTCGTTTTTGCGTGAGCTGAAGCTCTACGAATTTGAAAATCATCCATTAATTTTTTGGGGTACTTTATATAAAGCCCTGAGAACATTTTCAAAATTTTCTCAAAAATGGCTCAAAATTTTTACTTTCTCGTATACATACGTATATACAGGAGTAATATACGTAGTACAGAGAAAGTTATGTAATGCTGCGGAAAACCGATTTCGAGATTTTAACGTAAATACACGTTTTGGGATCGCAGGAAACCGAAAAAGTGTTTTTTTCCATACGTCCGTCCGTCTGTCCGTCTCTCCGTCCGTCCATCTGTGAACACTGCTAGCACCTAAACCATGTGTGCAATATTTTTAAAATTGAAGAAATCCCTGTCGATCTAGCTCTGGTTGAAACTTCGAGATTTTCTGTGAACACTGCTAGCACCTAAACCATGTGTGCAATATTTTTAAAATTGAAGAAATCCCTGTCCATCTAGCTCTGGTTGAAACTTCGAGATTTTGAAATACATTCTTTAATGTTTGGGGGTACTTAAATGAAGATCCCCGGACATTTTCAAAACTTTCTCAAAAAGGACTACAAATTTTATCTGTAAATTTCTTGCGAGAATAGAGTAAAATACATTTTTAAAGGTGGCATAGGTCCGATTTTCATGGTTAACTCTAAATTTTCGAAAATTGCGAAAGTTTGAATTTTTCCCGACGTTTTCCTACAACTATAAAATTGAAGATAGAGGAAGATTTATTCTGGCAAATAAATTTGTAGTTCATAAATTGTTGTATCATAAAAGTAATGTATATTTTTTCGAAATTTTAGTAGTTTTCGTGCAATAGAGTGTGAAATATTTGCAATTTTAAAAGAATATAAAACAAGATTTTCTGAAAAAACGACTCCAAATGTTTTCTTTAAATTTATGGTAGATTTAGTACCAAATGCACCCTATCCGATGACATAAATGCCATATTGATCTATTCATTTGTTTTTTCAAAAAGTACAAAAATGTAATTTTTTTACCTGTCTCTCACATTGATAATATTTATATTCGAGGTAATTTCTTCACGTTATTGTATTTATGAACACATTCGCTTCAAATAATGTCAAATAAAGTTTCTCGAAAACACAACAGTTTTCTATGAAAATGTGCTCAGAATTCCGCATTTTCAAAAACACAAAAACTTCATTTTCTGAAAAATGGTTAACCGTGATTAATCGTGAAAATCTGACATTTGCCACCGTTGTAGAAATTTTGAAGAAAAAAATCGAGAAAATTTTGAAAATGTCCGTGAGGTATAAAGTACTCCCCAAATTTTGAAGGAAGTTTTTCAAAATCGCAGCGCCTTAACTCGAACCAAATCGAGCGGGGAATATCCATTTCGGAAAAAATCCTACGTATGGTTTAGGCGCTAGTGGTGTTCTTAGACGGACAGAGAGACAGACGAACGGACGGACGTTTTGAAAAGAACCACTTTTTCGGTATCAGGGACCCCAAAACGTGTATTTTCGTTAAAATATGGAAATCGATTTTCCGCAGCATTACATAACTTTCTCTATACTACGTATATACTCCACGAGAAAGTAACTAGTGGTGCTACAGAATGGCACAGACTTTCCCGTAGTAAAGTTTTCTAATCTCCTTGGCTTGGACTGGGTTTGCGGTCTTCCCCCATTCTCTTGCCAGCTGCCATCTATTGCCGCCCAAAGTACTTTTTTAAAAATTTTCTCAAGTTTTCGGTTTCCTATTAGTTGAACCGAAATATTACTTTAGGAATATTAAAGATGAGTAAAACCTTGTACTAAATAACAATTTTCATTGAAAAATTTGGAGCCGTTTTTAAGAAAATGTACGTCGCATATCGCAAGAATGTTTTCTGGTAATGTGTAGTATTTTGGGACATTCATTCAGAAAACTTGAAAAATTAGCTAAAGTGAAGTAAAATACGTCAGCTTAAAATTTTCGAAAAGTCAGTTATTACAACGAAAATGAGACCTGCACCGTTCTCTTAAACGTCCAACATTATCCAACTATCCACACTAACCAGCAACAAAATTTAATCAAAAACGTTGGAAGGTTGTTTGTGTGTGTGTGTGTGTGTGTGTGTGTGTGTGTGTGTGTGTGTGTGTGCGTGCGCGTGCGCGTGTGCGTGTGTGTGTGACATTTTGAAAATGTCCCAGGTGCTTCATGTAAAATACCCCTAAAAATTAAAATATCCGTTTCAAATTCAAGGGGCAACGCCATTAGCTAGATCGGCTAGGGAATATCTATTTTGGAGAAAATCGGCTGAACGGTTTAGCCTCTTGCGTTGTTTACAGACGAACGGACAGACGATTTGACGTCAATCGATTTTTCAGTATCAAGGACTTACGAAAAATTGATTCTGTTAGAAGATTTTTTCCCCTAAATTTAGGAACTGAATTTATACAACTTTTTTGTTACCAGGGCCCGGCAATAATAGTTTTTCGGCCGAAATTTCGCCGTTTTTTCGCGCGATTAACTTTCCCTCTACTGCGTAAGCGGTAACGAGAAAGTAAAAATAACAAAATTTCTTAAAGCATCGATGTTTCTGGAAAATATATCGAACTGAAAAAATATGGAAGACAAAACAATGTTTCTGGTGGAAAATATCGATATTTTAAATACCGATGTTTTTTGTCATCCCTAATTGCATGGGTCCTACCATTCCAAAAAAGGCGCATGCGCTATGTGTGTTATTGCATGTGCCTGACGTATGCCCAAAATAGAACTGAGAAGCAGACATCATCTGGACGGAATCCTACATTACTTTGCCGCTTGAATTCAAACTATTACGTTATCGCGTGGGAAGGCTTGCTCACTCGACTGGAACTCCCCGGCATGCGCCGACATATAGCGACCTATGACTCATCCAATTTTAATGAAAGGTTATAATAAGGGAACGGAATTCATTGTTATAAAGTAAGCAAAATGTGTACATACATATTATTTATTTTTTCCAAAATACGTAAGAAAAAATATGTGAAATAAAAATTAATTGCAATGTTTAAAATTGAAACACTTTTGCAAGTATTTTCTGAGCATAGAACATCGCCGAATGTAATATGGATTCGAAGAGACTGAAACTAAGTTCAACGTTACAGAAATAATTGTCCACCAGTCTTTACCATAAAGAGTTGTTTTCTAAACATTAAATGGGTTCGTAGTATATACAATGTTGTTTACGAGGAGCCGGTGCTCAAGTGCACAGCAGTACCATGAAGCCAGTACCGGGAGCGGTAGCTCAGGGCATCAACTGATGTCACTGCAGCGCCTCCGACAGGGAGGTCCTACGTTCCCACTCTCCACGGCGGCAGGATTTTCGACACTAGTTTTCAGCTAGGTCGAATTCAGTTGCTGTCTGGAGGAGAATTCCAGCGGTCGGCTGCTCTGATCGGTAGTTTTCCGTGGTTTCGCCGATCAACACCAGGCGAATGCCGGAGCAGTACCCTACCAAACGGGCCACGGACCGCGCGCGATCTTTCCTTCCTCTTCCTTGTCCTATCCTCTCCCCTCACACACATACTTACACTAACATGCACTACACTACCACATATTCCGGGAGACCGGTCGGGAGCTTAGAGCTTGTCCCGGCTGGGGCGGTGCCCCGCTGGTGGGAGAGTCCTGGTTTGGGGGAAACCCCACTAGCCGACGGTAGGTCGGTGCCGGATCTCGTCAGCCAGCGTGGGGAAGATCACCGCCATCTCTCGAGAAAAAACATGCACTACACTAACGGGACTAATGACCGAAGCAGTTGACGCGCCCGGAAACACAAAAAAAACAATCAATCAATCAATCAATGAAGCCAGTGATGGATTCCGGAGTGGGGAGGGTGGGGGTTGAAGTAAACGTCTAAACTACCTCCAAAATTGAACTCTGCGATAAGACAATAATCTGAAAAGAAAAAAAAAAAGTTTTTGATCAAATTACGAATATGGTGTTTGAAACAATGGTTGAAATTACTTCTGCTTCAAAATCATCGTCTTATCGTTGGTTCCGAGTACGTAGTTTCCAAGAAGCGCGGTAGGGGGAGGTGTAAGTTTGACAATTCATGGCGAAGATATGGTGGTCATAGAAGCGCAGTAGCATTTGATTGCTTTATAAGAAAGATGCTTCCGTAACATATATTGCAAACGCGAATCTTGACAAGTTCCATTTCGTCGGAAAACTATCTTAAAATGAAACGAAAACTTAAAAAAAATATAGATATAGGTAAAATATGTCTTTATGCCCTAAATATGTGAAGATGTGTAAAATAAAAAATAGTTATAATTCTTTCAGAATATCTTGTAATCTCTAAAAAAAAATTATTGAATGCAGGTATCTTGTTCATGTAAAAACGTAATTTGTTGGAAATTCGTTCCCTAGTTATAAAAAAGTGATATTAATTTATTTTGATGCGTATAATTTTTTGTTTGTAGTTAATGATTATTTTTTTCGATTTACCAATAAGACATCATCTCTGGTTTTGTTTCAACTTGATGTTAGAACTTGTCTAAAGGAAAGTAATATCCCGAATCGTCGATTGATTGATTGATTGATTGATTTTTTCGTGTTTCCGGGCGCGTCAACTGCTTTGGTCATTAGTCCCGTTAGTGTAGTGCATGTTTGTTCTCTGGAGATGGCTGTGATCTTCCCCGCTGGATGGCGAGATCCGGCGCCGACCTACCGTCGGCTAGTGGGGTTTCCCCCTAACCAGGACTCTCCCACCAGCGGGGCACCGCCCCAGCCGAGACAAGCTCTAAGCTCCCGACCGGTCTCCCGAAATATGTGGTAGTGTAGTGCATGTTAGTGTAAGTGTGTGTGTGTATAAGGGGAGAGGATAGGACAAGGAATGGGAAGGACAGATCGCGCGCGGTCTGTGGCCCGTTTGTTAGGGTACTGCTCCGGCATTCGCCTGGTGTTGATCGAAGAAACCACGGAAAACTACCGATCAGAGCAGCCGGCCGCTCGAATTCTTGTCCAGACAGCGAGGTAATTCGACCTCGCTGAAAAACTAGTGTCGAAAATCCTGCCGCCGTGGGGAGTGGGAACCTAGGACCTCCCGGTCAGAGGCGCTGTAGTGACATCAGTTGATGCACGGAGCTACTGAATCGTCGCGAATCGAGTGAGCAAAATTCGCCTGTAATAATTTTAAACGTAATGTGGTGGCGCTTTCTGCCTTGTTAGGGTGCACCTGGGGAACGCGCGCGCGTGCGCAGGTTCCGCGTGGAGGAGTTCCGGCGGCGGTACGGCGCGCCGGCGGATGCGGAGGCGGGGGCGGGGGCGGAGCTGCGCGTGGGCCGGCGCTCCGTGTACATGACGGAGGCGGCGGCGGCGGCGCTGGAGGCGCGGCGGCGGGAGCGCCTGGACGGCGCGGCGCGTCTCCTGCAGCGCGCTTGGCGCCGCCGCGGACGCCGCCTGCGTCGCGACGCCGACGCTGCACCGCCCCCGCCGCCGCCGCCCCCGCGCGGGGCGCCGCGGCGCACCTACCGCATCGTGTACCGCGGCGACCGCATCGTCTCCCGACGACCCATCGCCAAGGTGCGACGATCGCTCATGCGATGTCGTTGCTATTGTACGCGCATTGTGGGAATTCTGATGTGGTGGTGTTGACGTTCTTATCACAAGAAATAAAAGAGGTCATCTTCGTCAACATATTAGCTTTATTAAGACAGCCGGCTTTCCACGGCTTTGCCGTCATCGTCATTCTACAAGATACAGAAAGATATAACAAAATTGTAAATAAATACACAATAAGATAGAAAATTAAATTACAATTAATGTAATTACATAAATTACATTTAAAGTTTTTAGTTACAGATAGCAGATAAAATTTCAAAACAAAAGATATATATATATATATATATATATATATATATATATATATATATATATATATATATATATATATACTAGCTGACCCGGCGAACTCTGTTCCGCCTTAACAGCCAGTCCCATATTTTTCTCGCGTCGCACTTACTGTGATAAACTGTACTATCCTTGTTGCACTGCGTACGTGCAAAAACGTGCGTTCTCACACAGGAACGCTGTCGAACGGGATAAACAGTATCCTATGTCCGTCTCCTGGCTCTAAGCTTCCGGTACAGCCGTTCGGTACAGCCGTTCTTGAGTTATAAATAGTGTAACTAACACGACTTTTATATAGATATAACGGCGAACGAAAGGCGGCTATCATTATCGCCTTCTGTTATCAGTGTGGCGTTACAACAATGGGTTACAACAGGCAACAATGACCGCTAACATGCGAAATCACGCGAAAACGTGCGAAAACGTGCAAAAACGTGCGTTCTCACACAGGAACGCTGTCGAACGGGATAAACAGTATCCTATGTCCGTCTCCTGGCTCTAAGCTTCCTGCTCACCAATTTTCAGCCAAATCGGTTCAGCCGTTCTTGAGTTATAAATAGTGTAACTAACACGACTTTCTTTTATATATATATATATATATATATATATATATATATATATATATATATATATATATATATATATATATATATTTCGTTTTCGATGTTTTGTTCGAGGATGAAAAAATCGTATAATCACAACTTTTTTAAAGTCACAATGTGAAATAACTGATGCTACATCTGTCTGTGTTCGAATCACGACCACATGATTGCCACTTCATTGAGCAGACTATCCTTCGCCAGAGATGATTCTAATACCCTGGTATTTCCTTCATCTTTCCTCGAAGTTCGCAATTGGAGAGGAGTTTTTAACTTTTTTAAAAAAATACAAAATGTATTTAAAATACGTATTTCAAATACCAGTATTTAAATACTGCCCAACGCTGAATGGTGCAAAGATGATGTTGTACACAATATTGACGACAACTCCAGCCGACACGTCGGGCAAGAGGGCGCGAACATTGATGATCAATGGGGGGGGGGGACGATTTTAACGAAATGTAATTTGTTTTCTTTTCACTTTAGAACAATGCCTTTCATTTAGTGTAGAAATTAATTTTGTTATGACAAACAATTCAACTTTTTTGTGAACCCTCCCATAAAAACAAAGTTAAGTGAAAAACAAAACCCGAAAACGTCTGCGTTTCCTACCACAAAATTATAAAATATTTTTAACATTTTGACAAAAAATTATACAATTTTAGGCATGTTTATAAATGTGTTCATTATATTATTTTATTTTAATAAGCTGTAATCCAAAATAGTGTCGGAATTTTTTTTTAAAATTGTTTTCTTTGCAGGTTCCCATCCACTTTCACACGAGGAAGACCTGTCTTCCCTTCTCACATATGGTGCCTTTCTGCGAACTACCTCAAGGATTAGTGGATGCGTTGTCTTGAAGAATAGTGAAAGAAACAAGTTGTAGATTTATTCGGTTCCAATTTTGCCTGTTGGTTGAAAGATAGTATTTTGTAGATTAACTGAAAAAATAAATTATGTGTCGATGTTTTCCTTCCATTCCACACCGATCTCCACCGGTCACGTGGGAAAAGAGGGTGGGCAGGGTTAACTGGCATGGTAGCCTTCGGGCTAGGCATGTGTGTTTGTTGTGTTGCAATTTAGGATAAATATACTTTCCCGTTCTAAATGTGCCTCGCAAGTGCGAAGATGTGGGCAGCGTTTGTTGTTCGCATTTTAAGGAAACGAATAGTGCTTGGTATTATATTTGCGTTATCTTTGACGTACTGTGTCGTGAGCTTCCTTCACGAGGTGAGTTTAAAGAGGTTATGTTATGACAACAGTGTGTGTTCATCAGTTCGTGTTCATTTTAGTTGGTGAATTGGTTAGAAAAATAAGCGGACCAGTCAGTGTTAATGCGTTGTGCAATTTTAAATTATGATTTGAAACCCTGAAGTGTATCTTTTACTTCTTTCAAGTAGTAAATAAATATGATTCTGTTGTTTACTTTTATTATGACTGTCTGTACTGGCACGTCTATTTCGAATATTAATATTATTTGAGTCTTGTCATTACAAACCAAGTTATTAAAAGACTGTAAATATGTTTGCTAATTACAAGCACAGAAGTTATTTTTTACCGGATATGAAATATTCATGATTTGGCGACTTATTTCCAGGCCGACAATTCTGCGACTGTTGAGATATCAGTACCAATGCGGCACTATGATCAACAATTCCTGTGGCATTCTGTTAAAGATGATTCAAATGCTACAGATGTGCGTGTCACTACATGCCGCAATTCAGTTCAAGGAAAGGTATTGATTTCAGATGACAAAGGTAAATAAATGTAAAAATGTATGATCTCCATCAATTAAAACTATGAATTAAAAGTAAAAGTAGTTTGTTTAATCTCTTTATTTACATGTTAATTTTAACATTTTCTTCATGTACTCCAGAATCAGTAAGTAAATGTTTCTAATATTATTGTAATAAAATTTGAAATTGTTATGGTTTAGGTTATGTCTGTTTAAGAACAGATGTGCTGTCAACGGGATGTTGCAACACTGATTCAGAGAACACTAAACGCTATTCATGTGAAACTTGCAAAGAGAATGGTTGTTGCAGTATCTACGAGTATTGCATCTCTTGCTGCTTGCACCCAGATAAGGTACAAAGAATTATCTGTTATCCTTTGTATAGAAAATAACAGTGGTAGGTTTGCCTCCAAAAAAAGAAAGATGTGGATATATTTTGCAGGTATTTTTTATAAATGTTTTTTAATGTGCATAATCTTTGAATTAATATACTCCAAAGGATTGAAACTACATAAAGGAGATTTGTCATGAAATGTTTCATAGAGGCCCGTGCTCTTGATGTATTTTATCAAACCGGTTGTTTCAAAAGCACCCAGTATGTTCAGTAATTCTTCAACATATTGTTTCTTATTTAATATCAGTTTTTAAGGCTGTCAATTTTCTGTTTATTCTTTAAGTAACAGTATTAAATTACTCTTAAGTTCATTCTAACGGTATGATTAAAAAGAGAATATGCGTTGTTTCCAGATTATTACAATAGCACTCCCAACATGAAACACACACAAACAAATGAAAGCAGTTCTCTTCATGTTCATAGAAGTTAACACAAAGCCATTTAAAAAATACATTTCAATTATAAAAGAAAGAAACAGGAAGAAACAAAAGCTTTTGTACCCCCCACTCAACCCACACTCACATTTTGTGAGAACTCTCCCCCTCACATACACACACACTCACACACATGAACATTTCTCATCAACTCCTTCCCCACCTGCTTTTCTCAAATTTTATTTCATTATTTTAAATTGAAAACAAGACATATTTTTTATTAATTTGGACATTCATTTATAGTTCAATATTAATAACATAATACATATTAGAAGATGGCTTCACTTTTGTATTTTAATAAAATTTTCAATTAGTAACTCAAGATAATTGTTAATTTATCACAAAACTGCTCCCTCTCCTTATTTTCTGCCATAGTTGTAGGAACTATTTTTCAACATTCTTTATTGTTTTTAATTCCTTCTCTATTTTTCTTCCAGTTCTTATCTGGTACAATGATGTGAAGGTGGCATAAAGAATACTTCAACTTTAATATTCATAATTTCTTGTTTACGAAATATGAATTATTCACATCTAGCGTACTTGTCGTACTTAATGCATCTTTGGAGTATTGTAATGATCTGTATATAAAGCTATTCACAATATGTGTTTTCTTCTGTCTTTTACAAGTCCAAATATTAGTATTCCTCTTAATATGGCTGTTGATTACTTTAAATCATCTTGAAATTGGTCTTAGGTGCATCTCTCTCTCTCTCTCTCTTTTTTTTTTTTTTTTTCTTTTTTTCTTTCTTCTTCTTCTTCTTCTTCTTTATCTGATCTCTATCAAACATTTATTTAATTCTCCATGGGATGTTCAAATGTTCAGTCTTTGTTGTTCTGCTTTTAAATCATCTATTTATTTAAAAAAGTAAGGTTTTCTGTCATGGCTTCGTTTAGAGCTTCTACTGAACCGATTGTAGTATTTTTTCCTTTGAATGAAAGAATGTGATCCCTAGATGTGTTATCAGATATTGTTTTTGTTGATTCACCAACATTTACGGTGTAAATTAATTAATTAAATCATTCTTTAATAGTACGCTTATTAGTAATCAATTGTTTTCACCCAAAGGGTGGTTTTTTAAAATTGATATACATGAGTCGATAGATGTGAGTCCCCGCCACTTCATGGTGACGCTGCTTGATGTTTTGTTTTGATTGTTGAGATTTGTTCACAATTTGTCAAGGTTTTGTTTCAGTGTAATAATTGCATTGTGGTGATGACAGTTTGCATGTATTTCCTTTTGTAGTGTATTTTGTAGAGAACATTCGGACAGTGGGTTTTGTTCGGTTGTACTGAAGTAGTGAAGTTGTTCACAGGTTTTGTCGAATTCCGAATCGTTGCCCACGCGCCGCAAAAGACGCAAACGTAGTACATTGACTGGGAGCAGGGAAAGAGAAAGTCAGCGTATGTGTCGTGATAGTGAGGTCATTTTGTTTTCTGTTGGGTCATTGTCTATGAAATGTCAGTTTTGTTCTACTTTGTACTTCCCATGTGAGAGAAATTCTGTAAACAAGTTTACTCTGTTGCTAAAATGGGAAAATAAGTTTGAGCAATATGCCAGAAGAAATCAAACAGTTGTTTATAGGAGATTATGACACATCAAAAAACTTCAGAAATAATATCCATCAGTATAATAGTGCTCTTTCTTTTGTGTAATTTGGTGCCGATATTGCATTTTCACCTGGTCATGGGTCATACGTGTTCAAGATTTTGGGAACTCCTCATCACAGAATATTTTCGTTATACCCTGAAGATTCAAATAATGCAACATATTGTGAACATTAATCTGGGCACAGTATTTTACATTTATCTCAGATCACACCCTCAAAGTTTGACGGGTTCCCACTAGTGCAAAATAATTTTAATTAAGTAATTTGATAGACACTGGTCTACCGTCAAATTTACATTGAATTATCTACTGTTTTGTATTCAAATTAAGACAGCCAGAACTTACACTTTCAGTCATTTATTCACAGGAAATAAATTTTATGCTCACTTCATCACTCGCATTAGAAGATTCTGAATAATATTGGAGCATGTAAATAATGGCATTTGATTCCCTGCCAATCTATGTGGTGTTTGTGGTGGCCAAATGACTTCTTGGCAGATTTTCTTGGGGTTATCCCATTTCCTTACCCTTAAATTCCACCATTAATTATTCACCTTATCACTCTCATTGTAGCAATCATCTACTCATTGGATAATCATTCATCAGGCTCAATGACCATTTTAGTTGGAGGGCCCCTGAGCTCCGTATGTTAAAACAAATTGAATAATCTCATCAACCTCTAAGAAAATGACAAATATATAGGGATTTGGCATTGACGAGATAATTCTCCTTGCCACTTTCTTTTATCCATTTAATTTTCTGTCCCTGCGTATCTTCCTTTCAAATTATTAAACATTTATCACAAACCATAACTCATTAATATGCTTAAAAGGCTTGAAGTATACCAGCAGGTTGTGCTTAGTCAGGCATTTGCAGTGCCCAGGACAATAACTCGGTACTTGATGCCATTTTGCGTTGTCGACAGTTATTTGGTCAATTTGCTATCGTTCAAATATTTTTGGCAAGATTCTATATAACTGTCATTACATTAAAGTAAAGTACTTATAAAAATGGTGCAGGTTTGATTTTCAGTAACACGTTTGATACTTCAAAAATTGTAAAAGTTAAAAAAATTTTCTACTTCCTTCTACAACTACATTATTGAAGATAAGAATTTTTTTCATGATAGAATTTTTTCTTCAAAATTTGCTGAGGAAAAAAAATTGAAAATATGAGTAGTTTTTATAACTTTTTTTAAGAGAGACTTAAAATGTTTGCTTGAATTTTTGAATTTGCTCAATAACATGTACAGCCCATTTTTATTAAAAGCTCTGGAATTCTAAAAAATGCAAATAATTAATTTTTTTTATATCTGTTCTTGACCAATATTGATACTATATATACCAATATTGATACATATTTATTTCTTAATGTGAAGAACTCTTCAATATTAAATCCTTAAATAATTTCATTTTCACTTTTTCATTCTGCAAAATGTTAGTAGTTTTCTCACCAAGTTTGAAGTATATGGTAACAAAGTTTAAGTTGTTTTTTTTCTACACCATGAATATTAAAGCTAGAGATTACTTTCTTAATTCAATCCATTCCTCAGCGTTAGATTTTTAAATTATTTCAATTATTTAATTTTCAAAAAAATGTTTGTGAAATTTTGAGTTGTATCATAATAACTTGTTAGAATCATAACAACATTAAGAAACCATTGTTTTTGTTTGAAACGTACAATGTATAATGCAAGAATCAGTAGCAAAAAGGAATGACTGTTGCCTCATGAACTTTATCACCCAAGTTCAAATTCCAGCAAGCTAAGCAAATATTTTTGGGATTTTGAAACTCTTTTACGGAATTTAACTAGTTTTGTAATGTCATGTTAACATTACAAATAATTGGAATTGAAATAATTGATGTAATCTTTTAGAAGGATGTTTGCTTTATTAAGCAACATTCTTTGTTTTTTATTACCAAAAATGGTCTATTATTACCAGACATTGTATACTTAGGAATGTGCCAATTTTATTGTAATGAATGAATTTAAAGGCTTTTGAAAAATGAAACTTTTTGACAAAGTTTGAGTTTGCCTATTTTGATGTAAATGATAGTTCTTTTGTAATATTTATTATCTCTTTAAATGCATTTTGAAAAATATAAACCACCTCCTGGTTAAAAATAAAAGTGTAAATTATTTTCAGTTTTAGAATTCCCAATAATTGTGTATTAGTAACAAACCTCCATTTTCTTGTCACACTTTATATGCCATTTGGATATACATATGCATTTGGATATCTATATCGTGGGAGGCCCAAAACATACTTTTCTCACACTTCTTCACACAGTTAAAAAAAAAAAAAAAAAGGAGCATCAAATTGCGGGTCTTGTAAGTGCTGGATTAAGTGCTGGACTCTTAATTCTAAGAATAAATAATAGGCCACTTTCATATCTTCCTTCACATTAGAAGAAATGATACTGAAATAGATTGAGCAGCTATGGGACCATATCAGTGGCTGCAGTTTCTTGTTACATGACATACATTGTTACCCCCCCCCTCGAGGATTGAAACTCAGGCACAAGGCATCTCGTGTGAATCAGTGTCGTGAATTACAATTTTCTGTAAAGAGGGGTCTTAAAAGGAGTAAAATAAAGAAATTGCTGTTAAGAGACTAGCCAAGGAGAGAGGTGATCCGTTTACAGGGGTACAATTTCCAAACAGTATATGCTAATTGGTGTTTGTTCAAAGAAAAATTGGTTTAATAGGGATGATCTTTAAAGAGGGGGATGAACTTTTACTGTAGTATGTGTTGTAGAAGCAAGACAAGTTTTTTTAATTTTTGTGATACCATTTCATTGACAAAAATGTTCCCTATTTCTGACAAATTTCTGCATCTTAATTGAAAAAAAAAATAGTTGGTATGAACTATGCTCTTTACAAAATTAAAATGATGGAAAAAGTAATTTCTTTGAATGAACTTAATTGGAAAAGTAGTTATTAGTATTTTAGTTTTTTAGTATTTTTCATTTATTAGGCCTATTCATCACTTGAGCCAATCCACTTATTATTTCCTGATGTTTTCAAACATTATTTGCATAAAATGTGTTGACAGAAAATCGGCTTATCATTCACATCTTTTTTAATATGAAATTAAAACCATCAGATAATTAACACCTTTCACCTAAGAATAAGGACATTTGGGAATAATTATTAAATTGGACAGTTGAGAACAAGGACAAAAATCTTTTCTAAAGTAGCAAAATTTGAGAAGTAGAAGTTAATATTATATGTTGCACAGTTGTGTTATTCTGCTAAACTCAAAGAAAAAAAAGAAGGAAAAAAAACAGTATAAAGGAACCTTTGTTTACCACTCCTGAACAAAAATTGCCATCTTTGTATGACATTTTTAGTATTATTTTTCAAAGAAGAATGTGCACTTGTATGTGCTAACAAATACAGTAATTGCTGATTTAAATGAACAAAATGTGAAATAAAGGTCTTACTAAGTAAACACACACAATTCAATACTTGTATTTTATTTTTCAGAAAAATCTCTTGCAAAGTGTTCTTGGAAAGGCATCGGAGACTTTCAATGTATTGTTTGCATCAGTAACTGATCATTTCGAACTGTGCCTTGCAAAATGTCGGACAAGCTCACAAAGTGTGCAGCATGAAAATTCATATCGAGATCCTCGAGCCAAACATTGCTACGGAGAAGCTCCTGCTGCAGCAGCAGATGGAATGATGCCATCTTGAAGCAGATCCAATAAAAACAGCAAATGGGAGTGACTTGACTCACAGGTGGTTGTACTACTAGCAATGATGGATCATTTTCCATGACTGGAAAAATCTTTCATTTGCAGTGATTGGTCGTAGTTCAGCAGGTTCTGTTAGAGTGTGGTACTCTGAGGTCCAAATAACTCCTGCTTGTTGTGCAGGATGTGTAGAATGAAATTTGTTTTCGGATTTCTTGGGTTCTGGGATGGACTGCAACTATTCTTCTCATTCTCTTAAGGGAACGAAAATTCTTCTAAGATAGAGCTAGAAAAGCCATTATATTTGATTATAGTCAATAATTTGTGCTCTGTGATAAGTTACCCTAATCTAAACAGGGAAAAGGAGTAATAATGCTACTAATTTAACATGAAATTTATAGGATAAGAAAAGGAGGTATATATACAAAGACTTGAGTGGCTTTTGTAAAAAGTTAAATCAGGGTAATTGCCTTACAAGGTTATATGTTCACATGTGCACCTTCTAGGAACCTCCTTTTTTTTGTGTGTGGTCTCTGAGTCAAATGGTTTTATTACATCTAGTGGAAATGATCACTTAAATTAATATTATAGTAATTAAAAAAAGATTGTACATGGTACATTAACTTACTCATTAATATCCTTCCTAATGCTATAAGGGTTCCAGCTGGACTGCATTTCATACATATTATTTTAACAAATAGGACAAAAAAGTAACATGATGATTTATTAGTAATTTTCTTGTGTCAAAAACATTGTCCGTTTGAAGATTAAGAAATAGTTTTCTACATTACCTAACAAGTTTTGATATTAAAAATTCATGTGTTTATTATGGTCAGTGTGGACCTCTCCTGTCTATTGGTGTTACAGTTGTGCATTTCTCAGTTCGCAGTGAAGAAATTTCTTAAAGATTCCAAATTCATTGTTGTCTGAGTGAATTTCAGAGTTTCATTTCCTTCTGATTGTTTAGATTGAATCGTAGAGAAAAGAGTTCCTCCGTGATTGAATCTTGCTTTCAAGTTTTTCATAATAAAAAGTCTTATTTCCAGCACTGACGTTAGTAATAGTGTTAGTGGTTCCATTATACAAATGAATTGAAAAAAGTGGGAAAAAATTTGACATAAAGAATATTGATTAAAACAGAAAAACTTGGACATGATACAGAAAATGGTGTAACAGGAGGAGAAAGCCATAGTGAAAAGAGTGTTCGTTATGTACTAGGAAAATACAGTTAGTGGTGTTACAACAGTAGATACATTCACGTAATATTTGTAACTTTTGCAATTTTCAAATATTCAGGAAGTGTAACGAAAATCTGGCCTGCACCATTTTTGAAAGTAAACTTCACATTATTCAAGGTAAAAATGTAAAGAAAAGTTTTGAGCCACTTCTGAGAAAATCTTGTTTTTAAAATTGCCTTTGTTTTATGCAAAATGACTCAAAAATACTAATATTTTCAAAAAAATTGTGCATGACTTTTTTAAAAGCTCAAATTTTGAAGAACAGGTTTTATTATGAAAATCATTCTCATCAATACTGTAGTTGTAGGAAGACGCTAACAAAATTGTAAACATTTTTCAATTTTTGAAAATTCATAGAATTCAACGAAAATAATAACTGCCATTTTTATAAGGGTACTTTGCTCTCTCTGAGGAAAAAAATTGGTGACATTTTTGAGAAAATTTTGAGTGTCAAGGTTTCATGTAAAGTACTCTCCAAAATCAAAATATTAGTTTCAAATTCAAGAAGCCATGACATCAGCCTGATTGATTGGGCATAGTCTGCTAGTATGCATATAAGGCATACTCAGTGGCGTGTATTCAACCCCAGCACTCCTGGGGTAAGCAAGAATGAGAATTTAATGAATATTGAGGATTAAAATTACGATGAACCGTATGTCACTTGATCAAAAATATTGCACCCTCTGTGTATTCTACTGCGATCGTTGCGCCGGCCCACTGCGAAACCCCAGCTGTAATACCTGCACTGGGACTGGAAGCTGCATGCTCATCTCCTTCATTGGGCCAGTGGCGGGCGGCGATCGGGGAAAAGACATCGCAGATAATGTGCTGAACCCAGCTAGCTAGGGATTGATGACGTTATTCTCCCTCCCTTGCTTCAAAGCGAGTCCTGGCCTGTCTCTTGATCACAGTACTCCCCGCCAGAGAGCAAATGAGAGCACAAAAAAAAAATATCTCCCTTTATTCGTAACCCAGTGCTACGTCAATTCATCATTATTTCATTATGTTATTCATGTCATTTATGTCATTCATTATATTATTATCCAAATGGCATGTTTTGTTAATATAAATTAACATAGCGTTTGTTGAGAAGTTTATAATTTATATAATGCTTATAGGGCATATGTCACTCGCTGTAAAGAGAGAGAACCAGAATGTTTTCTAGAGATTTTATTAATTATGAGGAAGGTTGTTCTGACACATGAGATCAGATCACTAGATTCCCCAAATTTTCTAATAGCATTGCGTACCCTTAAGATAGTCAGTGTGCCTGGCAGGACTGTGCGTAATGTAAAAAGAGTAAAAACCTATGGTCAAAACAGAAGTAGTGAAAAAAGATTTTCCACTTTAGCCTATTGAATCATCACTGATTGAGGATATATGGATCACACATTCATTTTTCGAAACACTCTATGCAGTATTTTGCTAGTCAGGAAAGAAGAAGAGAGTTTAGTTTCCCTTGATTACCATAATATCTGCAGAAAGCAGATTATATTTTTCTGTTCTGTAAGTTACTATTTACTTTTCTTTCATGAAAATACATCTTGTGTGGGAGTAGTAAATTGCAGGTTGGAATTCTTTATTTTCAAAACATTTTGTGTTTCACAGTTGTGGTAAAGAATCTCCTGTTGCACGACTACTTTGTATGTGGTAGGCGAGAGGGAAGCTGGTTGATAGCTAGCAGCTAGGGTATATAATGTAATCACCGCACGCCCCTGGTCATACTAGCAGGCTATGGATTAGGAAATCATTTTTGGTGAAATTCCTGTTAGTGGAATGTTATCCACTAACAATCCAATCTCCATGTCTTTGTCATGACTAGAGCTGTGGATTTGTATCCAAATACATATTTTTTTGCTAATTGTTACTTGTGAAATGATCACATATCTTTACAAATCTGACCATGTAAAGCATTCCTGACAAATTTTATTTTGCATGTTTCAAGATATTGTTAATTTACTACATATTTCTGGATATTCAGCATAATATTTGGAAAAATAAGGGGAAAATGGTAATAATTTACTTATATCAAACTTTTTGAAATTGATGAATTATGATTTCTACCTATCATGGGCTCACCAGTCACCATGAAGTGAATATCCTTCTAGCCTAAAAACTGTTGCCAACAAATGTAGATAAAGTGTGTTTCACTTGTACCAGGTGCATGGCCAAAGGTAAGATTGAATTCCAGGCAATGGGGCACGGGTCTTCGCACTCTTGTGTCTTGAACTGAAATGAAATATAAACCTGTGATAGACCGTGGTTCTTATCCATCAGGAATCCTTTTCCAGTAAGTGAGAGCTTATGCGTGGACATTACCACACCATGTGCTCATTGGTCGTCAGTAGGGTCTACCAGAGAAAATCTTCTCTAATATCTTCTAGCAACATCGCATGTTCATAGAGAGAGAAACCAGTTTTTCAGAAACAATTTAGAAATGTGTCTTGTCATAAATGTTAATCATTTTTTACCAAAACATCAAATCTTCTTCATTCAATAAATTTATGACATGAACAAATTACAGCGTTCCAATCATGGTTAATCAAGTGAAATTAAGAAATAAAATTATTTTCAAAATATATTTTTCTGCCGATGATTCTTTTGTTCATGTTTTAAAGAGGCATTACCGTCATACCACAATTCAGTTTTTTCTACAAATATTTTGCATTGCATTTTAGTAAAAAACATTGATTTCCTTGTGAATTTTATATTCCATATTTTAAAGATTTATCGTGCATACGGTGTGGCATATTTTAGGCAATTTTACACCATGGAAATCCGGGCTCTAATCATGACATGGAGTTATATACCATAAACGTAATGATATGTGGTTCACAGACAAATGGACAGACATTTTGCTAAAAAACAGATTTTTCTGTATCAAGGATTCAAGTTACACTGCAAGCAAACAATATGCAAAACAAGTTATTCTGTTGAAAAAGCGCCATTTTTTGCTGCAGAATTTTAATATTTTCTTTAGACTACATAAATAGTTTGTGAAAAAGTAAAACAATATCTCAGTGTGGAAAGTTTAATAGTTGTTCAAGTCACTCTATGAGAGAAAAAATATTTTTTATTGAATGCCAATAACAGAGTTAAGGCTTCATTTTGATTCAGCTTTCCTACAAGATATCAATTTCTTGTAACGACTAAGAAAGTTTGCCGAATGTATATATTGTCCATTTATAAGTTCAGTAAAACATTGTAACAAGCTGAAAACTTTTTAAGAATAAGATATATTCTTATCCTTAGTTCTTAAACACAAGTTTTTATTTGGAAGGAAAGGATAAAAGTTCAATGGGTTCCTTACAAAAACTGTTTACCATTAAATGCAGGATAATTATCATAGCATTCGGAAGGATATTTGGAATCAGTGCAAATTGGGATTCCTTTGCCATGTAAAGTGTAAATGGAACTCATTAAATCTTATTTCCCTATAATTAGTTTGTATGGGCAGTTCATGTGGTTTGACCAATGTTTCCATTCCACAGGAATATGAGGTTCATTGGCAAGGTTTATCTGGGTGTGTTCATGCTCCCACATTCCGTTCTGGGTACCTAGGTTATGTTTGAATGTGCAAAATATAAATTATTGTGACGTGAATGGTGCAAGGGAAATGAGAAAGTTTGTGGATATGTGAAGGAAATGTGCTCTTAATCCTTCTCTTGTTTTGGTGCACGAAGACTGCACAATATGCAGATCATTAAAAGTGAATTTTACTCTCTGTGTGCAGTTACCTTAATTAGAGATTGAAGGTATATTTTGTTGTAAGTTTTCTTTTAAGAGTGTTATATCTTTTCTCATTTAAGTTCTATATTATTTTATGAAATAATTTATTGATTAACATATTGCTTCATTGTGCAGAAATCAGTGGTAGCTCATGCCAGTTGTAGTTTCTGCTACAACCAAAAAAATTCACAAATTAAATATATTTAATAATATGTAATATTCTTTTGTATTTATTGTATAAATACTCTTGTGAATTATAATCACATTACAATTTTTTTGCAACAACGTGAATTATTCTCTTGTATGAAGATGAAAGAGAATAATTCGTGTGTAACTGTTGGCCCAATGGTTTCAATGGCTCACATTGCTTCCTGGTAGCCTTAATGCTAAAGTGCAGGTGATAACGAATTATTGCCTGCAAGTGACAGGCAGTGGGGCATCTTGTGGCATGTAACTCTTGTGTCAACCCTCAAAGACCCAGGGATGGGATCAGTGCCATCAGACCAAAGAGCACATGACCTTCGCGCTATGCGCTTTTGCACAAGGGGCATGTTTTGTGGGCTGATGACAAGATCCCAGAGGGACAGGGGTGAGCAAACTGAGAAAAGGGCTCAGAAAACCGTGATGTTAACTAAATGTGAGTATCAATTAACAGTATAACTGAAAACAAATTTCAAAAATAACAAACGGTTGTAACTTGAAATTTGTTTGGTTTCAGATATAATGTAAATTGACTCTACAACATATATGAAATATCAGCAATGTGACATAGTTCATTGTACAAAAATTTAAGAGAAACTAATGCCTTATGTCCTCCATGATGACACCACTCATCTCATTAAATTTTTGGGGAGATTTTGGCTGCTTTCAAGAATACGCAGTTGACAGAGATCCATAATGCCTTGCTTACGACTGGGTTCATTGACACAGACAACTAGGCGATGCTGCCACATTCTTTTATGAACCATCAACTTGTAGTCATGAGCTGCCACTGGGAGAAATTCTGTTCTTAAAATCTGGAAGATATTATATATTACTTTGTATTTTTATAGGGGAGATTTTTTTAGGCCAGTCACCAAAGTAGTGTTGCAGCTTTGTAAAATCTATTTATTGAAAGCTCCTAAGTTTTGAAGATTACTTAAATTCCATTTGTGGGATTGAATTGACTAGTCTGTTCTTGACCTGTGTTGCAATTATGATTGAATTTTCTGTAGGAGTTACATTCTAAGTTACCTATGTCTTTCCTTTTTTCTTTTAAGAAAATGTGCACCTTGAAAGAGAAAAAATTAAGTGTTATTGTTTCATTCATCATACAAAACCTGTCAATTCAAGTATGTTTCTATTGTTATTTGTGAATGATCTCAGCATCCCACATAAATATAATTCATAATACTTTGAGAGTGCAACAAAGATTGACTACTAGTTAGATTAAGTAAATATGGTTTAATCAGGACTTTTTCTCTATGTTCATCAGGAATGAATTTGGGGAGATATGAGGATTAATACATCCCACACAAAACTATGAACTGTCAAACTTTTCTGAGTGTCTTTACCTTTTTTTCTTTTCTATTTAGTTGAAAATTGTTTTAATGAAAGATCATTGTATCATATTATTTGTAACCTTTATCAATAGAACTAAATTACCTCGGGAGAATAAGAGAGGATTTGAACTTCAAAAGATTTGCAACAGATGAGGTTACAGAATCAGACAACTTATTTGTTCTTATTTCTAGTCTGTTCCTGATTGTGTGTGGTTGTCCTAATTCTTTCTGGCATTACTTGAGCTGCACCCAAATATTTAATTTTCTCTGTTCTGCTGAGAGTAATCTGCACTCTCGCATTATTTTTATTCAGATTACTAGTTTTTACTTTTTAGTAATAATAAATCTGCCTCCCTCCTTTTCTGTCTACAAAGAAGTGAGATAGATTACTCCCAACAACATTGTTAAGAGTCCTGTCATATTATAAAGGGTGATATTTAGTGAACATTTAAGGATGTTTCTCAAAATGTAATTGGGGAGAATTACAACTAAGCAGATATTCTTGTTAGTAGGGAATATTGCAAATCTGTTCTTTGGACCTTTAAATTATTTTTATATCGTCATTGTGACTGCAAAAATGGCCGTGTGAAGTGAATTAAGCAAGGGAAAATGAACCTAAAGGAACGTGTTCATTTCCAAAATTTCAATGAAATGCGCTTGTTCCTTTAGACTCTTTTCCCTTATTGTATATTCACTACACATGACTTTTTGCTGGCGCAATGACATATGCGCTATCTGTATGTGTCTCAGTGTTCTTGATGCTTGTGCAGTGGATATGATCATTGAACTGCTTCTGCTACAGTATACAGTGTGTCGTGAGATGAAAAAATTATATGCTCATTTTATATTCTTTCTAAGAAAAATGTGTGATTTGGTTTCATAGTGCATGCAAAATTTAAACAGAAAAGATGCAGATTCCTGGAAAATGGCATGTTTTCTGTATAAATTTTGTGTTGCTTTTTCAAGATACATATGTGTAGGTTTTTCATTTTTTGTTTTTGTTTTGTATGTGCATTAGTTTCAATTTAATTACAACTTTTTTAGCTAGGGAAAAAATTGACTCTATGGGTTGCAAAAGTAAGAGAAATGAGTTTTTAATTGATTCAGATATCAATAATCTGTACCATCAGAAATTTTTTTTTTTTCCCAAAATTAATTTTCTGACACTTTCTCACTTTCTATTAAAACAATCGTGATAATTATCCACATATTTTAATCCTCCCCCCCTTTTTTTTTTATTCTTCAAGAAATAGCCGAAAGACTGCTGGTTGTAAAAGTAGTTGTATCTTATAAACTTCTCACTTCTGTTTTTGACTGAAAAATAGGAAGTTGAAAAAGGTTAATTTTGACAAATATTCAAAAAATAATGTTCACATTATCATGTGGTTTTTATGTATGTTTTGATAATTTTATTTATACATCCTTAAAACAATCCTTGCTTTTATGAATGTATTGATAAGATGCTTGTATGTATGAATGTATTGATAAGACATGGAAGAATAGACTCTTGTATCATGGAGAAGAGTTAAAATAAGCGAGGGCTTAGTATGTGTTATTCCAAATAGATGTGCCATTCCTTTTAATAATTTATGAGTCAACACTTAGTTTTTGTTAGATCTGGAGATAAATAAGAACTTTGACAGAGCTTGACATAAACAGCCAGTAAACAATTGAAGGATCCATTACATTTTTCTGCTCCATTAACTTCAGGCACCTCTATATCTAAATTTTATGGATTCTAGATTAAAACCCAATACATTATTTTTTGCCTGTAATAGTGTAACTTGTGAAACACATATTTCTTTAAAAATATTTATTTCTTCCTAGTATAATACCACTATTTATATTTATTAAAAAATATTTCATAAAACAGATGTGTGGGCTTTGTAAAATATTTTATACAGTTTTGGAAATATAGTATTTCCAAAAATTAAAATCTTTAAAATTGTATTATATCTACACTTTCATTAAAACTTATTTTAAATTGATTAATTGCTATTTTCATATATAAACTATATTTTTATTTATCTTTCCCAAATCTGATGATTCTTATTCTTTCCATGTCTTGTAGTGTATTTTTGTTATGTCAGTTGTGAAGATTATTAGTGGTCTAAAATGTATTTGTAATTTAATGAAAGATTTTTGAAAGCAGAGCAAAGAAAAACTGCAGTCATTTGTTTTACTACAGAGTGTATTTTGAGTGACTTTCTTTGGGTCAATGGCAAGTTAATGAATTTGAGAGTAAAATGTTTTCTTAATGTGTGAGAAGATTACTCAACTTCTGCATCAGTGGCATGACAACAATTCTGGCTAAATTTAGTTCTGAGAAGAAATCAGGTTCCTAGAGCTTTTAGTAATAAAGGAAAAATTGTGTTTCAGACATTTTGTATAGTGAAGTAATAGTGTCAGTGACAATGTATATTTTAACTGTAAGCTTAAAACTTCAGATGCATTTCCTAAAATGTTCACTTTGGAGTTTTTGACTGATGTGAAAAATTTGTAATATTCAGCTGAGTTCATATTAATTAGTAATAAAACAATATAAGGATGGTATGTTGATCACATTGCTTTTGTTATCTTTTTTCTAAAAATGACTTTTTTAAAAATGACTGAAAATAATAAGCCTTATTTTATTATGTGCATGGTCAAGAAATATTTGGTACAATTTTGTTGAAAATATTTAGTTGAAAGTCAAAACATGTCAAATAATGTCCACAGTGGAGTTGAATTAAAAGTTAAAATTCTCTTAAAGAACTTATAAATTCTCTTCTGAACTGCAAGTAATTTATTTTCTCTGGCATTATCATCTTCCTGAGAGCTATAAGTGCTAGTTGGACTTGATAAGTTGGAATAATTCATGTTGATGGAGAAGGATCTACAGCCCTGAGCTTCTGCTATTTCTTTCTGACAGAAATATGAGAACTTTACTTCAGAAGTTTGAAAGAGATCTTTTAATGACAGAAGCTGTTCAATAAATGTAAATTATTTCTTGGGGTATTAAGATAACAAATAAATTCCGAAAAGATAATTTATAGTATGTTTTTGATAGATTATGAATACTTTTCTGTATTATGTCTGACCTTTGTGGAATATGTGTGACCTTTGTGGATAATACAAATTTTGTTAATAATGTTGAGTTTAAAATTCTATGACTTGTTTTGAAAACTGTTCATTGTTGTGTTTCTTTGTTTTTTTACAATACTTGCTCTTAATACTTAAAATATTAATAATGTTATGATTAATATATGCCAACAATTTATTCTCCTTTTTGATTGTCCCTGTGCAATTTTGAAGCAGCTACCCATAAAATGTAATAGTAAAGCTAAACTTGTGTGATCATGGTTAAAATGATTTGGTATTTTTGTACTATTAGCAAAGAGGCAATATAACTTTAAGTTAGTTGCTTAACATGTGTATCTACGGTGCTACTTTTAAGATGTTAATTAATTACTATTTGAAAAGTAAAGTGGTCAGTATAATGAGACTGAATATAATAAAGAGATTTACCATCAGCTGTTATGTAATATCAGACCATAGTTTAATGTCAAAAGTAAAAATAATTGTAACATCCTTATTATCATCTAATTAATGTATGTATATCATTGTGCTTCATTTTACTCACACATGGGATTGTTTTCCTTCTGTGTGTTTTTTAATCATTTTCTTGTGAGCATGTTTCAATTGGTTGTTACTACAATATTGTATATATACATGAGAAAGTACATGTTGCTTTTAATGACATCATGTTTTCTATTTTCTTTTCATTCCTAGCTTACATTGTCTTGCTCCAATATGATTACCATTTTTAGCTGACTTCCTAAGGAGAAGGTTATACAGTAGGAGAGAGCATAGGCTCTGGAACACTGGCCAAGCCATTCTTTTTGATAACACCCACCTCCTAGATGCGACCCCTCTCCCCGCCCCCCAATTGGTTACTGCTCCGAAAGCCCTGTGTTGAAGCATAGGGCCAATGAGTGGAACAGTAAATCCAGCAACAGCACTGTGAACTGGGGTAAATAGGGATAGATTACAAGGTGTTTTAATAATAAAACTAGTAATACAAAATGTCAAATATTTTATTCATGGAAGTAAAAGAAGGTTTAATCACTTATCTTTGGAATCTAATATCATTAAAATAGCATTACATAATGACCCACAATTGTTGATTGAAAAGTGTCCCTTTTCACCCCAAGGAAGGGGTCAATAGAGACAGTCATACATAATAGTTCAAAAACCTATTCTTCCAGATACTGGGATCAATAGGAACACAAGATTACCTTTTTAAAACATAAAAACGAAAACACCCAATGCATTACCATCATTTAAACATGTATCTTCCTTGTCTTACTGTCGGTTCTTTCAGCACTTCTACGACTGGTTCATTACCAAATTCAGTTATGTCGGGTACATTGGGAAATACATAAACATTATTCACTTTGGAGGACTCTCTTAAAAATGATCCTCATATGTTACTCCTTCATGGGCAACTTCAGTGATTTTTCCATTAAAATATTTTGCAGCCCCCTTCAGGGAATCAAATTGTACCTTCACCCACTGCCTTACGTGTAATACCAGTTGGACAGGTGATTCTGAACTTTAATCTGTGGATTCTCTAACCATACAACTATGGTTACTGTCATCACCATTACTATTTTCGTTTGATGTTTCTAATGAATTTTGGAAATCACAAGCAAGAACACTTCTGCCAGGTGGAACATTTAATTTCCTTTTTCTACTTTGCTTAGGCTGGCTATCATTAGACCACCTTTGCTGTTTGAGAAATTCAGTGAGACTATCATTGACAGAGATATCTTCTCTACTTTCTTCACACTGCAGCATCTTCAGAACACTGCTCATATTTAAAGGGAAAATGCCTGTCTTCCTGAAACCTGAACATATATTATGTTCCATGGTTGGTGCCAATTGGTCAAGGGTTTCTCTCAAAAGCTGAGGAAAATACTTTTTATCAATTCCTGAACACGTGCTGCTCGTTCTAATCTTGCAGTTCTCTAGGACCTTTCGCCATGCCTGTTTTAATGGTCATCCAGAGGCTGAGTCAAATGCGGTGGTAAAAAGACAAAATCAAAGCCATTTTTTTCACACAATTCAATGACAGCTGAGGAAAGATGGGAGCTCAAATTGTCCCCAATGACAACTTTCCTTCCCTGAAAACAACGGAAGTAGGGAATCACAACAGACTTAAACCAGTCAAGGAAAGTCATTGACCGTCCATCCACCCTGATTTGGTTCTGTTATATCTTGCCCCGGCAGGACCTCCTCCACTCCACAGATAGATGCTTAGATTTGTATACTACATAGGGAGGCAAAAGTGTGCTATCACCAGTTGCGGCAAACATCACACTTACATTTGGTTTTGTTTGATTTATAACCCTCTCTGGGTATTTGGAGCCTCTTTTGAACAACAGCTTTTCACCCCTGGGTCATCTGCCAGATTGCTTTCATCATAGTTAAGTATTTGTTCTGGACGAACACCATTACCAGGAACTTGTTTTAACTCTTCAAAATAAATTTCAATGTCCTGAGCAGTAACTTTAGCCTTTCCCTTTGTTAGATTTTGACACATGCGAGGATTAAGTTTATCCTTGTGTCTGATTATAGATGATTGAGCCCAATCTCGCCCCGGAAAGTTGTTATTGAATTGCTTAATTTCCCCCCCCCCCTATTTTACAAAACACCGCTAATCAAGGCTACTCATTGGATACCCCCATCTTCCACAACTGACAACACTATCCACAATCTTCTCATAAGGTTCACCAAGGGCTGTTTGGCCTCCTTTCATTTTCTTGTCTACAATTTGGACAGGAGACATTTTATTGTACAGCTGCAACGCAGATTTTGGGATTTGAAACTTCTCTGCAGCAACACGAAGTGACATCCCATTCCTAATTGCTTGCAGTACATTTTGTAGGTCCTCTTGAGCAACATGCCTGTGGCGACGACCTCTGGGATTGCTTTCGTACTTCCTAACGATGTTATCCCTATACTCCCCTAAACGTTAAAAACAATAACAGCGTGAGAGAAAATGTTCGACAGTTTATTTCAAAATTAATATTACAACATTAAAATGCAGGCTTGTAACTTAGAAATAAACTACTATTTACCTAAAATATTTTTAAATTATTTCACCAACGTGTCTTGCTTGAACAGAGGAAGTTTTGCCGCGAACACTACAATAGCAACAACCTTCGAGCAGAGAATGCATAGAGGCGCCATGGGCGGGTAATTTTGAAGCAAACATAACTCGGCTCCGTGACGTCACAGGTTGGCAAAAACAGCGCAGCTGGCTGGATTGCAGCGTTCGGAAATTGAGTTTCCCAACTTCCTTTCAGCTGTATTTTGTGTTCTTGTGCGTTGTGAGGGCAATTTTCTGTCGAGTGATGGTTGTTTCTTGCCTTGCTTGTAAAGGCATGAATCGATACCAAAAAGTTGACATATCATGAGATACCTTGTGAAAGCCATGTATTTGCACTCCTGAAACTGGTAGTTAGCAAGTACTTAGTAGTAAGTACTTCGTATATGTAAGATTACATTAGGAGGCAGGGCCGTATCTAGGATTATTTCTCGGGAGGGGCTTCCAAAATTTAAAAAAAATGGGTAGTACGAGATTTATTATAATATCCTTATCGGGTTTGTTTAAAAGAGATGCTCTTAAAAATGAAACACCAACATGATTTTAAACATATTTAAACATTATTTCCACATAACATTATTTCGAAAGTTTAAACACAATATTTAATTTATTATTTTCTATTCCAATAATCCAAACTACAGGAGGCGTCAACTATAAATGCAATTTTCTGATCTTCTTTCCAGCAATAATGTCAACCACTTTGTCTGGGTCCACTGATATCCTTATGAATTGAAATCATGGCTAGTGCATTGAGTCTGTTATCACGCATTACACTACGCATAAAACTTTTTACTCTTTTCATTGTAGAAAATGGTATCTCCACACTAGCAGTTGTTACTGGCGAGGTAGCTAAGATAATTAGTAAGTATCTAATAGTACGTTAATATACTGGATCGCAGTTCTCTAAGACTTTCAGCACCTCGAGGTTAGCATCTATAATGGAAGCTTTTTACACCATAGTTCGTTCCCAGCTTTTACAGCTGAGAGTGATATTCTGTTATCAAAGTATGGAGATAAGTTTTCCAACTTGTTCATTTCATGGATGGAAGTGAAGCCTGGAAGAAGCACCTGGAAACTGGGAAGAATATCTTCATTTGAAGTAAATCTGTCTGTTAAATTTTGAATCAAACTATCAAGACAAGGGATGAAGACTCACTCAGTAATAACTCTCCACCGAATCAACTTGTGGATTTGAGCGCTTTGTCTGCTTCGTTGTAAGTCGTGGAAGTTTCATGCCTGTTTTAAACATTTCATCTGAAAGCTGCGATGCAGAGTTGAAAATCTCTTTAAAGATTTTATCTGCGTCTTTACGGTGATTTCTTAAAGCCCGAGAACATCTTTCACATGTTGCAGAGCTGATACCAGATTGAGAGATTTTTCTTGAAGAAGCACAGACAGTGGTAAAGTGAGACTGAAAAGTTTCTCACAAACGAGAAAACTAATCAGAAATTCACTTTTTTCTATAACTGCCAGTAAAGTTGAGGCCGTTGAAGAAATTGTCCGCGTTTCCTTAGAAATGTCTGCCAAACTAATGCAAATACAGTTGAAGAGTTCGACGAAAGTTAAGACACTGCCATGTCTTTCGATGAATCTGGTTTCGCAAAGACGGAGAAGTCTTCTTTTCTTACTCTCTGGCGCATATGTAGAAATCACATCCTGAAAAATTTTATTGGCGAATGGCTGATTTCGAAAGATTCACTACTTCGTTGACCTACCAAAGCAATTCTTAACCATAGAAATTGACATTGAATTAGATAACGCAAGGTGTAAGCGATGGCTTGCACAATGAACGTATCGGGTACTGTTGCCTGATTCTAGACTGGACACCACTAATGTGACCTCCCATCGTCGCTACGCCATCATATCCTTGCCCAACACACTTGGACATATGAAGACCTAGCTCATCACAGCGCTTCAAAATTACATTGGTTAGATTTTCAGAAGACTGATCGTGAATCGGAAGAAATCCTATAAAATCTTCGCGTTTTATTGGAGTTTGTAAATATTTTTCTGTGTCTACATATCTAGTACAGATAAAAAATTGTTCTGTGCCTGATACATCCATGGTTTCGTCAGCAAGTAAAGTAAAACAACTTGTGTTGTTTACTTTATTGATTATCTCTTCTGTAACTATTTGCGAAAATATCTTAATTATTTCATTTTGTATATTCGGACTTAAATACGTAACATTTTTGCGGCTGTTGACGACGTGCTTTCTCAAATCTCCATCGCCAGAATTTGCTCTGAATCGCAACAGAGCTCGAAATTTGCCATCTTTTTTTCCCCTCAGGCTTTTCTAGAACAAGAGGTCCACTGTCACAAGCACCTCTGAGAGGTAGTTCTTGTTCTGCGCAAAATAGAATTGTTTCTATTATTGGTCGAATAGCCGCTCGGTTTTCTCCCTTTTCTCTAGCTCTTCGAGTCTCTAATTGAGACGCGATGTCTTGACATTTTCCTGCTGAAACTTTGAGAAATGCCTCCGCCATTATAACACAGTTTTTGTGATATTGCCTACTCATATGCTTTGTGAAAGCTTCCTTTGCTTTTTTCCAATCTCTGAATGAGCTGGTGACTAATTTCCCTGGATTTTCATGACCGCCTTTTCCTACTCCTTCATGAAAAAACAAACAGCAGATTTTGCAATAAACTCCATCCTCTGCTTTGGAATAAGCAAGAAATGGAAATCCAGTTTCGGATTTAGTTATCCACTTTTCTTGGAAACTTCTGCTTTTGCTTCTTGCCTGCAGTGACTGGAAATACAAAAGGTTGTTTAGGAACCAAAACAGACGTAAGGATTTTCATTTTCGTGTTATCATCTAAGGCTTTCAGTTGATCACTTTACGTTCGCGATGTCGAAGTAATCATTCCACAATTCTGCTGCTCCTTTTGCCATCGAGTTCATCTCAAAGTCAGTTTCAGATGTCACTGCATTCATTAAACCGTGTTCATCAGAAATATCACTGCTATTCGCCGGACTATATGCAATTTTAGGTGCTTCTTCTGGTTCAATACTGCTATTAAGGGCATTACTGTCTGATGAATCTACTAACAGAGAAAACAAATACATCATAAAAATCTAAAACTAAATTAGATTGAATTTTTGTTATACATAAAATGTAATTATTGAACAGTTCACAGTAAATTATTGGAAATATTTTGATATTTAGTTTTTACTACAGTAATTTTTTTTTATTGAGTAAAGCAGGATGCGCTAGAATTCCTTAAAAAGAGTAGAGTGGGGTAAACAATGTTTGTAGAAGATATTATCATGCTGTAAAATTTGCATTTTCTGGAATATATATAAATAAATATTTAATCTCGATAATTTTGCCCCTTGGCGCCAAATGTATTCTTTAATATTTTTACCAAGTTTGTTTAGTATTGTATTATATTTAATTTACAGAAATAATGGAAATCGCTTTCTTATCCCATTGTACTCTAACCCTTTGCCCTCCGTGTGTTGACCGCTGTGCGTCCCCAAGAACTCTAAATTTCGCGCGCGCAAAAATTACGTGTAATTTTCCCTTGAGGCTTTCATCATTGGAAGTTTATCGGCACCACCGTTTCCGACTTCTCTTTCCCCCACCACGTTAGATAACATTTCCGCGAAACAGTGTGTGAAGAAACACTGATATTGTTGGTGTTGCAATTATATTTGTGCAATAGGTAATTGTTTACAATTGCAACTTCCAACAACCAAAAATATAATTTACTCTACCACAAGGTCGTAGCTTGATAGAAAGTGATCGGACCTATCAACGCAAAATTGTGATGTGTGATCAATGATCATATTTCGTTTCGTGATTTCTTTTTGGTTTGATTTCCTTATCATAACTGACGTGACATTATTGTTTTTAGTGCAAAACATCAAAACAAGCCGCTTGTAAATTTCTTCCACAACACGCGAAGAACAAGCGATTGCGAAAATTCAAGTTATTACACAATGTCAACAAAACACATATTAAACGCTTCCACGAAGCTAAATTCACTATCTAGTTAATAAACTGTTCTTTAGATGCCACTATCTGACAGAAAAAACGGGATGTCGAGACGTAAGGAGCATTGGGATGCGCGAAACGCACAGAAAAGCCGTGTCGAATAGGACTCGACATCGGAGTGGAAAACAAAAATCTTGATGTCGAGTCCCATTCCATATAGGAGCGCAAAGGGCTAATATAGTATTTTTATTGATATTATAAAAGAAATAATTATAACTTCTTTTTCTGTGTATAAATATAAAAATTGAATACAAAAATATTTTATTTTAGTTTTGACTTAAAAGTAAATTTGATATCGAATTCTCATTTTAACTTTCTAAGTCTGAACTTAAAATTTAAAATTAAGATTACATGTTCCAAATCGTAAGTTAAAACTTGTAAATATGATTTATTATACTTTTTGTTATAAAAGTATTTCAATGGCAGAATTTTCTTATCTGAACATAATATTACTTAAATAAAAATGTGAAATTTTATGTGTAAACATATTATTTTCTATTTACAAAATTGGCGAATCAAACAGGAAAAGCTTTCAATGCAAAAACTAAAAACATAACCTCTACTTACCATTAGAATCTCAGTCAACTTTATATTTCTTAAAATAAGAAGCGATGCTTAATTGACTCGAAGTTTTAGATCGTTTCATTTCAATGGCTTTCAAAATACGAGTAGCACTGATGAAAACGAAATGGCGTAAAGTAAAATACGTCACGCTATAGACAATGTAGTTAGATCAGCTGATACCTTGGCGCCTCTATTCTATGTATGTATGCTATGCTCGAAGGCAACAACCATGGTGGAAATAACCACCATGAGCAATAACAACACCTGATCAACTTCAGCAATATTGCGAACCACTGAAACGATTCCAAAGATAATGCACACAACTGTCGAAAACTACAATCTCGAACGAATTTTATTCACGAGATAGATAGATAGATAGATAGATAGAGAGAGAGAGAGAGAGAGAGAGAGAGAGAGAGAGCGAGAGAGAGAGAGAGACAGAAACAGACAGAGAGACAGTGAGAGAGAGAGAGAGAGAGAGAGAGAGAGAGAGAGAGAGAGAGAACGTTTTTTCTCGCAACATTACATAACTTTCTACCACGGTAGCGGTAGCGAGAATGTAAAGAACCGGAGGGTGGTGGCGGAATTCTGGCTTTAGATTCAGGGCATCGACATACATAAAGAAACGTGTGTCAAGTCTTTGGGTCTGAGAACTTTCTTTTTGTTCCAGTGTTATTAGATGCGAGCAAAATTGAGTTGAAAAAGACGCCATGATTAATATAAGTGATATTTGGAAAAATCCTTACACATAGAGACTTTCTTTATATATTGAATATCTTTATTAAGTTGAACTTACGCAATTTTTGAGAATTTAGAGACATTAATGAAAATCGAATCCACAGTGTATTTAAAAGGGTATGCTACTATCCTCTTCATGAGAAAAAAATAAATAAAGAAAAGTAGGTGCTGCAACAGCGCACACTTTCTCCGGTTATTGGAAAATGTTACGTAATATTGTAATATTGCAATTTCTATCCTACTTACACCTTAGCTGAAACGTGAAAATGTTCAATTCAAACGAAGCGCCTGTGGTCGATATCTGCATTTATTTCGGTAGTCAGGAACAATAGTCATGTCTTACTTCAACAAAATGAAACAAACATGAATCAATTTAACTGTTACAGTATTTGCGGTAAATTATACAAAAAAACAACAAATAATAATACACACAAGTTTGCCTTGATTATATTTATTTAACGACAAAAACAGATAAAAATTGTGTGCGACGTAGTATGGGGAGGTATGGAGCCGTTCTGTGCTTTCTAAAATTCTAAGATCCTACCCATATACAAGTTGAATTCTGAGTACTGATTGAAATGAACGTTTTTGGCAAGAATTGATAAGAAAATATTAGCTCCAGTGTAATAAAAACTATTTGTAAAGGCAAATCAGCTGTAGATTTGAGCTACTGACCTTTATTTATTTATTTATTTATTTATTTATTTATTTATTTATTTATTTATTTATTTATTTATTTATTTATTTATTTATTTATTTATTTATTTATTTATTTATTTATTTATTTATTTATTTATTTATTTATTTATTTATTTATTTATTTATTTATTTATTTATTTATTTATTTATTTATTTATTTATTTATTTATTTATTTAAACATCAAAAATTGTTAAAAACTGTGTGACATACTGCGGGAAGAAGTGCAATATGTGCATGGTTTCTTGAGCTCTGGGATGTCTTTTTCGTATACATATTAAGTTGGATTATGAATACACGAAGCAACGAGCGTTTTTGCCAACAATTGATATGAAAATATTCGCTCCCGTTTCGCTCAAAAGCTTTCTGTGAAAAAGAGCGTCTAATTTTGCATTTACAATAACGCATAAATCTTTTCTTTAAAGCAGCTCCAGATTTTTCAACGCAAATTTCCCTTTGGGACGAGGTTCTCCTCTTCTAAAATATTGTTAAAATAATATTTCGATTCTACCATTTTGAAACTAAAAAATAAAAATAAAAAATGTCCAAAGTCAAACTGACCAAAACAAACAAAGGTCCAGGACTAGGAAATCTGAGAAAGGAACTTCTCAAGTTTGGAGGAGACAGGGTTAAAAAGTATTTGAAAAGATTGTTCAACAAAATAGAATTAGGAGAGGACCCACCTGCAGAGTAGGTGGTCAGAGTAGGTAGGCACACGTCTTACATATCGCCTATTTTTAAGAAAGGCGAGAAAATTATGTGCACAAATTGTAGAGGCATCAGTGTTATACCATCTATAGCAAGATTGTTCTATAATATTTTGAGTACAAAAATAGAAAAATAAACACCTGCTTTGAGAGAGGAACAAAGTGGTTTTAGATCAGAAGGATCTAGCCTGAATAACATTTACTGTTTAAGACAAATGCTTGAGAAATGCAAAAGCAGGAATGTAGATCTTTATTTGACATTTATGGATATTGAAAAAGTCTATGATAGTGTTCCGCGAAGTAAGGAGGCAATGAGATGAGTAAATATTAAAGAAAAACTAGTGGTGCTACAGAATGGCACAGACTTTCTCGTATTAGTTGATTTCCTAATCTGTTTCGTCTGGATTTCGGTTTTGTCCCCATGACTCCTCCCAGCTGGTTCCTATCGGCATCAAAAATAATTTGTCGCAATTTATATTTTTTTTTTCGGTTCCATAGTTGAAGAATAACTTGTGGTGCCACTACAGAACATTTTTTGCGCTTAATTTATAACTCATGTAATTTTCGAAAATTAGAGAGTTCAGTGAAAATGGACAGCTTTTTAAGTGTTCATTGCTGTATCCGAGGAAAAAATTAAAAGAAAATTTTTGAGCGGGTTTTGAGAAAAAAATTTTAATTCACCTTTACTTCAAGTATTACTTCAAGCACATTGAAGCAGAGAAAGCAATACGTAATTACTATAATCTAACTACATGCGATGCAAAAATGATGAACGCAAAATACAGCTGTGAAATTTCAATTAATCTTTTTCAACTACTTACTTACGTAGTAGGAGAAATAGTAAAATGATTCCAACGGATGCACATGAAAAAATCACTACGTAAGTAATGCCCTACGATGACACTTAAACCATACAGGAATATGTATTACGACTCACACACACACACACACACACACACACACACACACACACACACACACACTTATACGTAATATTTTTTTCAATATTCCACAGATAATAGCTCTCGTGTTTAGACTGTATCAACACATTGTTTAATAACATTCTTGTCATGGTAACTGTTCTATCCCTAAAACACTGGCAAAATTTCTAGGCGAGCGAATGCAGAAAAATCACTTTTGCGGTAATATTTACAATATATCGAGAAAATGTTTTAAAACAAAATATTTAGAATTTTTCTATTGACACGATGGTTTATTTTTCGTTTTTCTGCAATATATACTTTTTACCCTTTTTATGATTTAAAAACACCTACATTTTTCAGTATTATTTTAATTTTGGAGTCCCAAATACCTTGGCCAAAATCAAGCTTTTGGAATATCGGAGAGAATTGAACTCCTTTCCATTGTGGAGAATTTCGGAGAAAAAATGTCCATAGTTTTTGAGAAAATATGGTTCAAACATTTTAGAAAACGCGTCAATTCAGTTCAATTATACTAAACGATTACGGAAAACTTGGGACATTTCAAAAAATCATCATTAGAGATACTTTGAAGCTCATGTGTTAAGAAACGTATTGAACAATGAAATACATCTGAAATGTAACACGGGAAAGACAAGTAAAAAAAACACATTTCTGTACAAAAATTACATTTCTGCAATTTTTGAAAATACAAAAGAATAGAGCAACATGGCGTTTATGTTATCGTTTAGGGTACATTTAGTACTATCCCTACCAAAAAATTAAAGAAAAAATTTGGAGCCTATTTGAGAAAATCTTGTTTTTGTTATTTTTTAAGATTGCAATTATTGCATGCAATATTGCTCGAAATCTACTGAAATTTTCAAAAAATGTACATGACCTTAATGAAAGAACTACATTCGGAAAACAAATTTTATTTGAAGGAAAAATCTCTAGCTTCAATTTTATAGTTGTAGAAGACGTCGAAAAAAATTCAAAATGTTGCAATTTTAGAAAATTCAGAGTTAACTGTGAAAATGAGACCTATGCCACCTATATAAGTGTATATTTCTCTATTCTTACTAGAAATTTAACGGAAAAAATTTGGAGCCTTGTTTGATAAAATTTTGAATATGTCCGTTGTGCTTATTGTAAAGTATCCCCAAATTTAAAGAATGTTTTTCAAAATCTCAAAGCTTCAACTAGAGCCAGATGGACAGGGGCTCCTTCAATTGGGAAAAGATCGTACGTGTGTGGTTTAGGCGCTAGGGTGGTTCACATACGATAGACGGACGGACGGATGTTTTGCTTTCAATTGTTGTTTTTGGTTTGTTTGTTTTTTTTTCACCAAAGACACATACAACAGGGTTTCTGGCTACTCCACTTGTTAGGGGATTTTTTTCTTAATTTAGCAACTGGATATATTCACTTTTTCGTTATCAGGGCCCGGCCATTAATATTTGTGTACCGAAAATCCACCGTTTTTTCGCGCAGCATTACATAACTTTCTCTATACTACGTATATTATCCGTATATACGCACGTATACGAGAAAGTAAAAATGGATCAACATTGCTAGAAAACATATATGAACACTGGAGCGAAAATTAAAATTGGAAAAATGGTAACTTCAAATATATTTGTAAATAAAGGTCTTAAGCAAGGATGTGGCCTGTCGCGAATTTTATTCAATATTTATCTTGAGCAAGCTCTGCGTTCATGATACAAAAATTGTTTAGGGATGGGAATTGAAATTGGAGACGACTACCTCCACTCTCTCCTGTACGCAGATGATCAAATATTAATTACTCTAGATGAAGAGGACTATGAATATGTGCAAAGAAACTTAAAGAAGAATACAACAGAGAGGTTCACTTAGAAATTTTAATAAATGCATTGCTTTGGACGAACTTTAATGGACATAACAGTAGATGGTGATAAAATTAAATCCTGTAGTAACTTTAAATACTGTAGTAACGAAAAAGAGGCTCCTGCCTAACTGAACTAAACTAAACATAAACATATACGTCAACATAAATAAACACCTACATAAACATACACATAAACCTAAAAAACCTCAACATCTGAACATACACGTTGGTCGCCACTGTCACACAATTTCCTACTTATTAATTCCCGGCTGATCTTTAGTGCCCGCGCCTCAGCTAGCATTTGCCCGCCTCACCTTGGCGTGAATCCCGTGATCGCTCCATACGGAGAACACTAAAAAAAATATCGGCGTGATCGTGCTTGGGTCAGTTTCTAGCTAATAAATAACGTACACATAACACAATTCAAAATTCAAATGACCCGCCGTAGGCTCTCATCTATTTATTTTACTGTATTAGCAAATTTAACACAAATTCTGCCCGTTACGGTCTATGAACATCACCGCATTCGTTTGGTCGCGGCGATTTCTGCTCCTTTGCATAAACACATTGACACTAATATTCAAACACATACAATAACCCATAACATTAATTATACACATTCACACATAACAACAAAAAAAAATATTTACACTCATTCACTCGAATGCGCATTCTGTTGTACCCTAAAATTTAATCTAATACTAATGAAACAATACTTGGTCTTCAACAGAATGTCTTTCCTTTTTGTGGATTTCCTTCATTCACGCAATAATAAAAAAATAGGTTGTCGTCACTTCCCTTGTTCTGCCACTCTGCGCATCTCGCCTACACAGCACTGCCGTCTGCTTCCAACCCCGCTGGACACGTAGATACTCGCTGGCTACCAGTCTCCTTTGCCCAGGCTCCAATTCAATCGCCCGTCGTCCAAAATCCAAAAATTACTGTTCGCGGCGATTATTCACCGTCCTTAAATTTAATTCCGCCGGCTCAATTATTCCGGGATAAACACAAAAACAACTATTACAAAATTACTATAAACACGAACGAAAATGACGAATAATTAAAATAATTAAATTTCTACTAATATTCTAACGCGACCTAAATTCCATTAATCACCAATAAATGTTGCGATAGATTACTGTTCATTACTTAACACTGCAAAATAAAATCAACGGTATCGTGTTCAAGTCCGAAAATAAAAGTTTCACTACTATCACATACATCTGACCTCTCCCAGATCTAAGCTGCTTCTCACCCGTCTACTTCAACACAATATTGTTGTCCTTTTCTTAGCGTTGTTCATCTTTCAAAACAGCCGCCCATCACCGACTGAAATTCACCACTATATTTTATGTTCAAGTTCGACATTTTCGGTGTTTAGCGCTGTTTCGTAATCACTATCTTTCTTCTGGGCCTTGTAAACATTTAATCCGTTGTCATCGGGTCTTTTTATTGTTCCTTTTATTTACAATGTAATATTCGTACCTTCCGGGATGCCGTGTGGTGTTGCTGTATTTTACTCGCGCGTCGATTGTTTCTTAATCCCCTATGTAATGATACTTTAGATTAATTCTTTCCGGTCTTTCATTCGTTCCTCCGGGTCGAGACTAATTTTGCCGGATTCCTCGTAATTTCCTCTATTGCTTTCCAAAGTTTCGACGTAATCCGTCGACGCGTTCTCAAGAAATTAACCGAAATGTGGTGTTCCCTATGTCATTAGCATATCAACAATGACTTCATGTTGCTACTTCAAACATGTTAAAAATACAAATTCTTTCGTTTATGATTTCTCGTGAACCCGTGGTGCGATTTTCTTGATCTTGGTGTCATAGTTTTTCTAAAATTGGCCGCCAAATGGTGTTCACGTTGCCCTGCCCCAAATTTCCCGTTTTCACTGATTTCCAAAAAATTCCCCTTCCGCGGCACGATCGCTCATTGTTTTCCGGCGTTGCCTAAATTCTCTTGGAGTTCGACTGGAAATACTGTTCAATAAATTATTTAATAAATTATGTTATCGGACCGGTACAAATCATTACAATACCTTGGCTCAGTAATAAGTAACACTGGCACATGTGATAAAGATCCAGAATAATCATGTGGAAGAAAGGAACAAAAGCTCTACACAGTGTGATGTGGAATAGCAATATTCGACAAGAAAGAAAGAAAAGAATATTCCACTCCAGAGTAGAAAATATAGCCTTTTTTTGGAGGAAAAATGTGGCCCCAAACAAAAAAATGAGTGACAAAATACGAACAATGGAAATGGACTATATGTGAAGATGCCTACATCTAACACGGTATGATTAAGTCTGAAATGAGGATGTAAGAAACAGATGGAGGTCATTTGTTCAATTACTAAAATATTAGAAAATAAAGAACTCCAATGGTCCAGAGGATGCCTGAAGGAAGAAAATATTGGAAAGGCAACCATCAAGAAGAAGAAAGAGAGAACGACTAACTCTGGAATGGGAAAAGTTTAAAACCTGATGATTGGGAAAACCGAGATCCGTGGTGGTCGAAATAGGCGAACTCCTGAAGGGGAAATGACGAAGAAGTAGTGTAAATTTGACCAAATGGAAAATATTTAGAGGATGAGCCCCCCCCCCAAATAGCAAAAAATTGTTTTTTGCAAAATAAGGGACACTTTAAAGCACATGCCTAGGTCGTGAAGTGAAGACAACGGCGACGAATTAGAACTGTTTAGAACACAAGAATGGGGGAAGTACATCATTCCTTTCCGTTTCAATTTTTATAAATAATTTACAAGGTTTGGATAAAGAGTAATGATAATTTTTTCTTTGAAATGACTTTATTTACACAGGTATTTACATTTACACACCTTCAATGTAATCGCCTCCGTTATGAAAGACCTTTTGCCAAATGTTAGGAAGGCGTCGTACACCATCTGCTTATTGACCGCCCCAACAACATGAATAATTTCTTCTCTGGTGTCGTACCAGGTTCTATGCAGTGGTTCTTTCATTTGGCTGAAGAGATGATAATCACAGGCACTCATCGGTCGAGTAAGGTGTTCCAAAATTTCCCATTGCCAGCGGCGCAAAAGTTCTCCACATGGGGTCGTCCTGTACAAGGGTATCCTTCACATCATCTCTGCTAATCTGAACGCTTTAACCTATCGTGCGATTGTAGAGTATGGCAACTCTGCATCACCACATGCTTTATGCCAGTCTCTGAAAATATTCTTGCGTACTCCGACCACGTGCTATTTCAATTTTAAGACAGGAACGGTTTCTTCTACCTTTGCAAACATGACGTTAGGACTCTTGCACTATTGCTATGAAGATAAACGATTTACACACAGCAGTAGACTGACAGTTCTCGCTCACTACACATACTCGTCTAATAGCCCTTCCTTTTGTCATGGCCGATCGCAGCATGCCGACTCACTGGCTTTAAGTTACAGCAATATTATCATTACTTTTTATCCAGTCTATGTATAATGTAAAATGCCGCAAATTTATAGTTATATAAATTTAAGCAAAGGGCAAATTGCGGCAAATAGCACGCCGCAAACAAAAATTTTGTGAGTCATAACTTTGAAAGATTTTTTCTTCTAATAAAACCATTCGGGTTGCAGTGACTAATGTAGTACGTGCTGGATGCGTGTTTGCGGAGTAAGTTTAACAAGGACGGCACGTCTTTAGATACGTAGTATACGTGTCTTGTCAGCATGAGCCTTATAACAACATTTGTTGATTTGATGTCTACGTAACTCCTCTCTACAGGGGCTTAGCAATTTCGCTTCAGATCCAACATTCTTCATTCCGTCGGATTTATCCCTCGAATTTTCTTTTTGCTGAATCACGATTTTGCCATGATATTTTGCTATGTGACTCTAGATTTATAATTAAACCCTAACCTTATAAATAGAAAAAAATGCAAAGCAGAGAAAACATTTCAACAATGAACTAAAAATACGCGTATTTTAGTAACTTATTTTTTTCTCAGCGCAAGCATTCGTACACGAAATGCAACAAAACTCAACAGCAACACTTCATGAATGAATTCATCGTACAGAGAGGAGAGAAAGTTCATTATAATACAGGTTCGAAAATTCGAAATTACTGTTTTAGCACTCTGATCAAATATTGCAAGGAAGGTTCAAAGTGAACTCCACCTGCCTGAGCGCAGACGTCTGCTTCGCCTTCGCAACGAGTGCCGCAAACATTGAAACCTGCCTGACGAAGGGCGTACAATCTGTCAGGCTGCCACAATGCGTGCACGATGTGTGACATGTGCAACAGTCGAAGACGTGTGCCTGATGAACAGAGCAATGACGTGTTCGGGAGGCATGTAAAACTCGCAAGAACTGCTGTGGATTCCTTAGAATATCTTTTTGCCTCGCAATCTGTAGGTTGGATATCATTCACGACGCTCTCAAATAATTGCCATCAGTCAAACCATACATGCAATTAATGCCACGGAGTTCGTCTGTGTACATTACGCTTTACGGAAAACCGCAGAAAACAAACTTCTTATAAACCTTATCACAGTAAATTGAAAACCACAAAAAGACAAACAAACGTATCTTGATACCGCTTCGTCCTCAGACTGTAAGAAAACATTTGCAAGGTTAAAAGGCATTTCGGCCTAAATCAACATCAATTTTATTCGCAATATAATTTCTCATTACCACTCACAAATTTTATGTAGTCCAAAGCTCACGTCGTGCACTAACAAATATAAGTTTTGATAACTTGCAAAATTAAATTTCGGATAACTCTGTAATTAAACATTCCAAACACATATTGAATCGAAATTTTTCTCTACATGAAGAATGAATTAAATAATTAATTAATTTAATTATATAAAATTCTTGAAGTTCAGTCAATGAGTTTTGTTACAAACTGTATTTACTGATTTACGGAGCATACAGTTAATACAACATAGCACATCTGCGAAATTTCGGATTTGAGATCACAAAAACAACTTAGTGGTACTACAGAATGGCACAGACTTTCTCGTACTAGTTAGGTTCCTTACATCCAGGGTTGAACAGTATTTAAATACTTGTATTTGAAATATGTATTTTAAATACATTTTGTATTTCAAAAACTGTATTTTTGATTTTTTGGACAAGTATTATGGAAATGTATTTAAATACATAAAATAGGTATATTAAAAGAAAGAAATACTTTAAATTGATGAAGAATAATAATATAACGAGAAGAGTTTCTTTTTGTTTGATTCTGCTCGTGAATGCACCTCATTGAAACAAAAAGAAAAGCTCGTTTGTTCGGGCACCAGCAGCCACTGCTTTCTACCTTAGATCGTCCTATTGGAGAAAATGTCATCCTAAGCATTTAAAATATTCAAATATATAGGAGAAAAACTATTTATAAGAATATAAAACATTAACATACATACATAACAATACATAACATACATATACAAGATTCGATTTAACGCTTTAAATAGAGCCTTATTCCACCGCATGTGTGTCGCACGGAACGGCACGATTGAAATGCAGTCATTTATTGGCCCTTGTGATTTGATGTGTGATTATTCCCGAAAACGGCGTTTCATGGATGTCGTTGAAGTGTTATTGGAAAAGCGAAAAACGCGAACTTGCACAGAAGTTGCATGTCAGAGGTGTGCAAATATAAATACGAAAACAATGTTAAAACTATTTGTCTGCAGACAAATTATTTTACAAATGTGAATGAAAATGAAGTGAATAATATACAATATATGCGAATAAATAGTATGTTACGGTACAATACTGGAAGTTTATGAATTACTACATTACACATTACAATACATACTCCGGGCATGGCAATAGTGACGGCTCTCGTGACATGGACGTCGAACTTGACATCACATGAGCGCGTACATTTTATATGAGTCAACAAGCAATTTTCGTATTATAAAACATTTAATTCTGAGACTTTCATTGATACGGTGCTGATTTAATTTATGCATATAAATTTAATCAACACAGTTAACATCTGATCCAACATTTTGTTATTATAACATAATAATTTAAGAAATCACATATTGATATGTAATTGTATTAAAAGTGGGAGTGATAAATTCGGTATCGTAATTGAAATCGTGCGGATAAAGTTTCAATACTCAAAGAAACATTCACGCGATAAATATGAACTTCAGCGAATCAACTGATTCTTTTATGATTGTAATTTACGCAGTAACAATGTATCCAGACAAACAAATAAATCTCAAACGGTTGCATTTGCAAACTAAAACAATGTCGTTAGTCAGCATTTAAAATTAATCTTTAACATCATTGTATAGATATTTTTGTTTTAGTCCTTTTTTAGTTAACAAAATTCACAACGGAGAAACTTTTTTTTCTTCACTAGTGAGTCATTTTTAAAATGCTAAAGCGTGGAGCCCTAACATTCGCTTTGATTGATTGATTGATTTTTCGTGTTTCCGGGCGCGTCAACTGCTTTGGTCATTAGTCCCGTTAGTGTGGTGCATGTTTTTTCGGAAGATGGCGTTGATCTTTCCTTGCTGGCTGGCGAGATCCGGCGCCGACCTACCGTCGGCTAGTGGGGTTTCCCCCAACCAGGACTCTCCCACCAGCGGGGCACCGCCCCAGTCGGGACAAGCTCGAAGTTCCCGACCGGTCTCCCGAAATGTGGTAGTGTAGCGCATGTTAGTGTAAGTGTGTGTGTACGGGGAGAGGAAGGAAAGATGGCGCGCGGTCCGTGGCCCGTTTGTTAGGGTACTGCTCTGGCATGCGCCAGGTGTTGATCGGAGAAACCACGAAAAACTTCCGATCAGAGCAGCCGCCCGCTAGAATTCTCCTCCAGACTGCGACTGAATTCGACCTAGCTAAAAAGCTAGTGTCGAAAATCCTGCCGCCGTGGGGAGAGGGAACCTAGGACCTCCCGGTCAGAGGCGCTGCAGTGACATCAGTTGATGCCCTGAGCCACCGCTCCCGGTCCCAACATTCGCGGGGCTCGTAGCACGTGCTACTAGGAAAACCTGGTTGAGCTGGTTCCCCTTTCATGTCATTACTGCAACCGCCTACTACGTAAGTCCATGAATCGCGACTGATTCGGTCCCCGTAGCTTGAACATTTCGGTTTGACCGCCGCGCCGCGCCGTGGGAGCAGCGGCAGGGCAGGGCACTGACGTCGGCAGGCCACGTGCGTGGTGGCGTCGGCCGCCGCCGCCGCTGCCACCGCGCCGCTACCGTCGCCCGGCAGTCGCGCTTGCGAGTCGGCGCAGCGCAGTCACGACACGCGGCGTCACCCGGAGCGCTGCACGCGGCCTGCGCCCACGGAGCACGGAGTTGAGGTAGGCCACGCGCCGCCCCGCCCCGCCAGCGGCCTCGCGCTCACCCCAACCCATTTCGCTGCTTTTTCTCCTTCTTTCTCTTTCTCTTTTTCTCTCCACCTGTTCCTTTTTCTCTTCTCTTCCTCTCTTATTCTTTAACACTCCTGTTTCCCATTTTCGCCTCCTTTTCTATTTTTCTTTCTCGTACTTTTTGTTTTTTCATTTTTCTGTTTATTCCTCTTTCTTATTTTCTGTTTTCTCCTCTTTCTCTTTCCTCCTCTTTCTCTTTTTCTTCCTTCCTCTCGTTTTTTCTTTTCTCTGTCCTCTTTTGCGCCCTCTCCCGACGCATTCCTAATTCTTCGCTCGTTTCTACTTAACTCTCCTCCGCACTGTTTCCGATTTTCCTTCCACCATTTGTCTTTCGTCCCATCCCTGCCTTTGCATTATCTCGCCGTTTACTCCCCCTTTTCGAAAAGCCCCGCCTCCGCCTGCGCCTCCTCGCCCGCTGTCTCCGCCTGGCTTCACCCTCTCGCAGCGACCCAGTTCATGCGCTCGTTTTAGTCCGCACAATGCGCCGCCCGGTGCCCCAGTCCCCGCGATCATCCCGGCCCCTCCCTCCCCCCGCGTGCGCGCCGGCGCGGCGCTTCCGCCCGTCAGCTGAGCTGAGCGGTGCGTGGCGTGGGCTGGGGCCCTTGCCCATCCCGCCCTGCCCTGCCCCGCCCCTCCCGACCCCTCCCCGTCCCGTCCCGCCCCTCCCCTCCCCGCCCCTCCCCGCCCCTCCCCGCCCTCCCCCGCCCCTCCCCCGCCCCCTCCCCGCCCCCGCCCCTCCCCGCCCCTCCCCGCCCCTCCCCGCCCCTCCCCGCCCCTCCCCGCCCCTCCCCGCCCTCCGCCCCTCCCCCGCCCCCTCCCCGCCCCTCCCCGCCCCGCCCGCCCCGCCCCCGCCCCGCCCCGCCGCCCCGCCCCGCCCCGCCCCGCCCCCGTCCTGCCCTGCCCCGTCCCGCCCCACCCCACCCCACCCCGCGCCGCGCCGCCGCTGCGCTGGCGTGACGGGCCTTCCTCTGCGGGCGATTTCTCTTGGCGCCAAGTGGGTTCTGCGCCGTGGCCGGCCTTCGAGGTGGCGGTCGAGGCAGCGATTTAGCGGAGCCAATCTCAAGGCGCGCTCAGTCGTCAAACCTGCGCAAAGTAGTTTTGCTAACCAACTTTTGAGTGCGGGTTGCTGCTAAGCCATTCCGAATATTCTGGGAGTTTATCAGACAAAATATGCTTAAAATTGTGTTAGCTTATTTTCGAAGTTTAGATGTTTCCTCCCTGGATATCCTGGATAAATTGTTCATTTTACAAATCGTTTTCCTAATTCTCATATACATGAATATATTACTTTTAGAACAATAAATAAATGTTAATTTTGACGAAAATGCGATTATATGTATTCTGTTCGAAGGTTTGTCTATTAGACTTTTTATGTAAATTCTAAATCTTTCTTGTTTATAAACAACTTGTATTTAAATTACTAAACTTCCTTAATTACCTATATTCTTCCTTTTATTTAATAAGTCAATGGGTGCGTGCCCCTCCTTGCCGCCACGTCCACATACGCGGTTTGGCGAGTGTCTGTACCGTACCAGTGGTCGATTTCCAACTCTACCCTTGTTGGTTAAATGTAAAATTGAATGCGGCTAGAGAAACTGGCGTTGGGTAGGACGAGGGCTTTTTAGTGAAACCCACGAGCTACTTTGTTGGTAAAAGGGGTTGAAAGGTAGGTTAGGAGGGGAGGAGAGAGGTGAACAAGTTGTTTTATCAAGATATTTGCAGGATTACTTTTGTTTAGGGTTACAAAAGAGAAGTAGAGAGGATTGTGTAGTTGATTGTAAAAGGAGGGGAGTTTGAAAGACTGTTTTGTTTAAATTGAGGAAAGTTCACATAGCTTAGTGCCAACGGAGATTAATTTCGGAAGTGGGTGTCATCTGAAGAACCGGGAGTGGTAGCTCTGTGCATCAACTGATGTCACTGCAGCGCCTCTGACCGGGACGTCCTGGGTTCGAGTCCTGACGGTGGTAGGATTTTCGACACTAGCTTTTCAGCTAGGTCGAATTCAGTCGCTGTCTGGAGGAGAATTGTAGCGGCCGGCTGCTCTGATCGGTAGTTTCCCGTGGTTTCTACGATCAACACCAGGCGAATGCCGGAGCAGTACCCTAACAAACGGGTCACGGACCGCGCGCGATCTGTCCTTCCTCTTTCTTGTCCTCTTCTCTTCCCTTACACACACACACTTACACTAACATGCACAACACTACCACATACTCCGGGAGACCAGTCTGGAGCTTAGAGCTTTTCCCGACTAGGGCGGTGCCCCGCTCGTGGGAGAGTCCTGGTTAGGGGGAATCCTCTCTAGTTGACGGTAGGTCGGCGCCGGATCTCGCTATCCACCGGGGGAAGATCACCGCCATCTCCCGAGAAAAAAAACATGCACTGCACTAACGGAAATAATGACCAAAGCAGTTGACGCGCCCCGAAACGAAAAAATCAATCAATCAATAGTCTGAAGATTTAAAGATTTGGATAATTTGCTTCATGTGCTTTGTAGAAGTTTATGGAGGCGAGGAGTCTGGCGAGCGAGGTGTCGGCGCTAATAGAGCCGAGGAAGTGGTAGCGGAGGCGCGGGCGAGGGCAGGTGCAAACCGGTTGGCGCACGCGGACGTGGGGAACCCCAGGGTGCACACCGCAATTGTAACCGCAGTTGCCGGTATTGCAGGCGTGGAGCTCGACCCACGAGGAAGACAGGGGGAAAACCCTTGGGGGCTTTTCGAGTTAAAGGTTCACGCCCAAAATAACAAGTGAAGTATCAAATGGGCAACGCACGTTTCTCAGTAATCAACAGTAGTAACAATAATAACAATAACAATAATAATTGTAACAATAATAACAATAAAAACAACAATAATAATAACAATAATAATAGTAGTAAAACGAGCGAAGTGGCTCAGGGCGAAGAAGTTCGCAATCGTGTACAAGAAATTCGAATATGACTGGGCCACGGAAGAGAAGATGTAACGTAGTCAGACATAGCCGATACGCAAATAATAATAATAATAATAATAATAATAATAATAATAATAATAATAATAATAATAATAATAATAATAATAATAATAATAATACACCCACATAGTTGTCAGATCTAAAGGCTTGAGACATGTTTCTCGATGTATTTAGATGCGCTGAATTCGAATCTGAATCTATATTTTCTAAGTTCACTAACGCCGAGGTTCAGGTTCACTTTAACCGAATCTTCTTATGCCTATTTGTAATATAAGTTCACAATAACCGAGGGTTCACTATATAAGAGTTCACTATGACAAGAGTCGACTGTTTTATATATTTGAACAATATTCAGTCTTATTGAAAGCATCTTGTGAGCCAAAAACGATAAACTTTAAGGTTTTGGTTTTGAATTGGTCGATTACAAACAGAACTGCGAAGTGGGTCAAGCGCTTGAGGAGCGTTGCTCTACCGGGCTTCGTTTAGAAAGAGTCACATGACAGATTAGCCTAAGAAATTCGATAATCTCTTCAACGATTTATTCTTTAAATAATATTTTTACATTTGACCAATAGAAGTGATTTTACTCATGTATAAACTATCATAGTAGAAACGTATACAATCCTATACATTTTTAGAACTTTATTGGCTGTACAAACAAGTAATTTATTTTATTGAATTTGACCTCCTACATTAAAATGTCTTGGGTGATTATTTGATGATGGTCTTAAGATTAGCCAAACCAATTACAGGAAGACTCCAGTTTTTCGATAAAGTAAATATTTCCATTTTGTTGATGTTTTCTTTGATACTACTCCAGGTCCTTTCATATACACGAACTTCGAAGCAAGCCCTTCATATTTAAATTCCCTTTGTTAAGGCAGAGCCAATATTGCCGCTGCAGCTGCTCTGACGAGGAGGTCTCTGGGTTCGACTCCTGACGGTGACGGATTTTCGATGCTAGCTGTACGGCTGGGTCGAATGCAGCCGCTGTCTGGAGGAGATTCCAGCGCCGGCTGTTCTCATCAGTAGTTTTTCGTGGTTTCTTCAATCATTGTCAGGCAAATGTCGGAGCAGTACCCTAACAAACAGCCCACAAACCGCGCGCGATCTTTCTTTCCTCTTCCTTGCCCTAACCTTTTCCCCACACACTTACTTTAACGCATATGCATTTCACTAAGACAAATATGATCATCTCCCGGGATAATAAATATAACATTAACGGGACAAATGACTATAGAAATTGACGTGCCCGCAAGAATCAATTAACACAAATACTTTGGCCCAAATCAAAATATTAGTATTAAGGTATATCAGGAGGCTAGCAATAGCTAATGTGACATCTTGTTCCTGGCTCATGCCCTTCATTTTAATTCCACCTAACTGTTTTTGGCGCTTCCGCCTATTTTCCCTGCGTTCCTGAAAGCGAGTACTGAGATGGTTCTTTGTTTGCTTGTGGACATTTGTTTTAAATGACCAAATTGGTTCTGGATATTTCAATAACTGATGTTTTTATGTATTGGACTCTGTAATCTTGGTTTCAACTGGCTTCACGTTTTCTTTTCTCTTTCCTTCTTTAATTTTTTCCCAATATATCTTTTTCCTTCCTTTTTTATTATTTCCCTGTGTATCTTTCCTTTCCTCAAAGCATGTTGTGCCGGTCTTCTTTTGAATGTAGGTAACCATTTTCATGATTATCATTGTTATCGTTATCATGATATATTATTGTCATTATTTTTATTATCTATATTAATAATTTTCAATAAGCGTATGAATTGACGGAAAACGAAGCAGCCTATGGCCTTGTGAGAAGTGACAAATGTTTCGTTCGACACCAAAGACGACAGAGAAAATACAAAAGCAATGAAACAGTTTTGATTTTGACTAAAAAATGCTAATATTTGATTGTTACAATGAACAATATTTCATATCCGTTGTTACGAACACATTCTCATATTCAGAGCATTACTGCGTTCGATACAATGAGGTCATGCGATGAGGAAGATAAAAAGTATGCTGTTTCAGATCAGGCAATTTTTGCAGCTCCTGGACCCTACTTTCCACAGACTCGATAAACCCATTTTGACTGCACGTCACTAATTACACAGGCACACACAACAAAAAAAGTTGTAAGACACAAAGACTTAACACATGTTTCTCTATGTATTTCGATGCGCTCAATTCCAATCTGAAGCCAGAATCGTGCCACCACTCCAGTTTTTTTAAATCGCGAAAAAACACCGTGAAATTGTAGATTGTAAATTTCATTGTATGTTTTGCGATTATTATATGTTTATTTGCGATCTTTTTCGATTTAAAAGAAATTGGAAGGTAGTGGCGCAATTCTGGCTTCAGATTCGGATTCAGCGCGTCAGCACACACATTGATTGATTGATTGATTGATTGTTCGTGATTCCCGGAGCGCCAACTATGGTTATTAGTCCCGTAAGTGCAGTGCGTATTTTGGCTCTGGAGATGGCTGTGAACTTCCCCCGCTAGATGGCGAGATCCGGCGCCGACCTACCGTCGGCTAGTGGGGTTTCCCCCTAACCAGGACTCTCCCACCAGCAGGGCACCGCCCCAGCCGGGACAAGCTCTAAGCTCCCGACCGATCTCCCGGAATATGTGGTAGTGTAGTGCATGTTAGTCAACGCATATAGGGAAACATGTGTCAAGTCTTTGGGTCTGACGACAACTCCCAAAAACAAAACAATAATACAATTTCACGATGTTTTTTCGCGAAAAAAACGGATAGTGGTTGCGCAATTGTGGCTTCAAATTCGAATTCAGCGCATCTAAATACATAGAGAAACATGCCTCAAGTCTTTAGACCTGACAACTATGTGTGTGTGTATGTGTGTGTGTGCCTGTGTTATTATTGTTATTATTATTGTTATTATTATTGTTGTTATTATTATTATTATTATTATTATTATTATTATTATTATTATTATTATTATTATTATTATTTGCGTATCGGCTATGTCTGACTACGTTACATGTTCTCTTCCGTGGCCCAGTGATATTCGACTTTCTTGTTCACGATTGCGAAGTGCCAGCGCACTCGCCCTGCGCCGACCTCCCTGGGCAGCTGACTCGCGCTGCTCCCAACTGCGCACAGCGGCCTCCACGCCCCCCAACACAGCGCCTCCACTCGCATGGCACATGACCCGTCTTCTTCACAGTCATATTGAATTGACGCCTTATGTTACGTGGCGACACTCAGGCCATGAGGCCTGCTCTCCTTTGCCAGAGAAAAAGGGCTGTGAGGCCTGCGCTCCTTTCACTAACTAGGGGAGAAAGAAGCTATTACGTGGGCGACGAAATAGGCAATTTGAGTTTAGCTCAAAGGCTTCGTTTTGGCTTGAGAATCTTTTATATACAGTAAATCTATTAACATGGGACAGCCGGCTTTACTTCCCCTCCGAAGGAAGGCTTACGAAGGGTTTTTTCGCCCTTAAAAATCCACGATTTCGATCGGGTTTGAACCCACGAACTTGGGTATAACAGCCCGATACGCTAACAGCGGGAGCGGTAGCTCAGTACATCAACTGATGTCACTGCAGCGCCTCTGACTGGGAGGTCCTAGTTCGAGTCCTGACAGTAGGATTTTCGACACTAGCTATTCAGCTAGTGTTCATTCAGTCGCTGTCTGGAGGAGAATTCTAGGGGTCGGCTGCTCTGATCGATAGTTTTCCGTGGTTTCTCCATTCAACACCAGGCGAATGCCGGAGCAGTACCTTACGAAACGGGCCACGGACCACGCGCGATCTTTCCTTCCTCTTGTCATATCCTGTCCCCTTACACACACACACACACACACACACACACACACACACACACACACACACACACTTACACTAACATTTACACTAACATGCACTGCACTACCATATATACCGGTCGGGAGCTTATAGCTAGTTCCGGTTGGGGCGGTGCCTCCCTGGTGGGAGAGTCCTAGTTAGGGGGAAACCCCACTAGCCGACGGTAAGTCGGCGCCGGATCTCGCCATCCAGCGGGGGAAGATCACCGCCATCTCCCGAGAGAAAAAGATGCCCACTTACGGGATTAGCGACCAAAGCCGTTGACACGCCCGGAGACACGAAAAAATCAATCAATCAATCCAATACGCTAACCGTTACACCATCGCCGCCGCATGTTCGACACAGTCGCTCTTGCTCTTCAGTTAATGAATTCCCACAGTTTTCATGTAGGTCTGTAGACCCGCCTGCACTAAATCGGTTGATTCGCAAGAGAAGAGAGTTCTGTTTCGATTTTCATACCACTTCTGCACTCGACTTTTCTCGTTCGTTTGGGGAAGTAGGACGGAATCTGTAGCCACCTCTTCCCCTGAAGGTCGGCCACGGCGTTGTGGTCAGCAGTTCGTAGATGCTTTCTCACTGACCACTTCCTCGCGCACGTCGCGAGCTTCCAGATTCATGTGGCGGCGTCGAATCTGTGGGCGTACTGGGATATTACCAAACGTCACACACTTCAATGGAAAATATCGGCTCCATGTGCGGGCGAAGTCAAGATTAATGTAGCACTATTGACAAGTAGTAGCCAAAGTTCATCTATAGGGCGACACATAAAATATTTTATTTTTTACTGATACGTTATAGCTTGATATTGCCTTCGAAACGGAGCGCATGTAATAGTGAAAACTTATGAGCTGTCATCACCTACTGGGGTGCCTTGCTCAACTATGGGCTGAATGGTTGATTTACTTTGGTTATTTAAATTTATTATAAATAAGTTTACGAAATTTATTATTTCGTAAACTGTTGTTTTTTTTCTTTGATACTTTTTTATGTACCTCAAGTTAAAGAAGGAATTATATTAATGAAATTTCGATTTTATTTGCCTAGGGAGTACAGGATTAAGGCCTAAAATAATTTTTGAGAAAAGTTAGTATGTAGTGAGAATTGTAGAAAAGTTAAGTAGAAGAAAGTTTGAGAAATTTTAGAGACATGATTTTTAATTTGATCATATATATAATTCTCTGTGAATGTGGCATAAACCAAGAAAATGGAAGTATTATTTTATTACCAACAAAAACATTATCTTTGTTTGGTGTGGTATTACATCTTGATTTTCATCTTTAAATGTCGACTAGATACGCACGTTATGTGCAGCTGATCACAGCTCTCCTTAATGTTAGACTTCTGGCATGTATCAGTGCTGTCGATAAGACTATTCATAGACTTAACGATTTTTTAGTAATTCATGAAATATTGGTCCTGAGGAAGAGACCAAATCCACTGCCTCGAAACATGGAAGGTATGTAAATAAGCGAAAATACATTACTTTACTGTCTTCGTATATTTTAATGTAACATTCAAATTTTACCAGTGGATTAGACTGTCAATAATAAAACCTAGATCTCACTTAATATAATATGAATTCTGTAACGGTCATCGAATATACAATAAAATCATATTTAAAAAAATCAGAAATGCTGCTGGACAAAACCTCACAAAATCGTTTCCGAAAAATAATACGCACATATTCTTCAAGAACAACAAATAAAATACTCTTGTAATGTTTGTTTTTTATACAAATACAGAGTTTTATTCCGATCTTAATGATTTTTTTACACGTGACATTCAAGTGAGAGAAAAGTTACTGAATGATGTATTTCATAAATATTTCTTCTATCATCCTTTCGTACCCCTTAGAACGAAATGTATATGTGCCCTCGTTCAGTTTTTCGCAAATATCACGAAAAATATGTTTTCACCAAAGTGAATTAAACATTTCTGAAAGCCCATAAAATGTCCTATTAATGGATTTTGATTGATTCTAGCGCAATTAAGTTCTGAGTAATTAAAAGACAAATGTATTACTTCAGTTGTGTTGTGAGTATGCAACAATCCATCAGTTTTTTCCTCCAAACCAAGGATGGTGGTAGCATAGATAATCGTAATAATTAGCAGAGTGGGTGGGGGGCAGGCCAAGTGAGGTTGGTAGATCATGAATAACAAATATGTTGGAAACGCAGGATATTTCAGCTAGTTAGTAAAACGGATAACTGCATCGTCTGCCCATCAACTTGACTGTACCCGTGGGTGTAGTGTGTTGGATCACCTTGTTACTGTTTCATGATAGTTTATACAAAAAATCAATCTGTAATTAACTTACAAAATTCTTGAATCTCAACTGCATATTTACTATAGACTTAGGCCATCATACTAGAAGGTTGTAACACCATGTAGTACATGTACGTCGCAGAAATGTCATATAAAGCAGCATTTCGAGTTATCACCACGCTTCTTTTGCATTGTAATCTACGGTGTTCTCTTTATTGCTCCTGATAAGAAGTCCTTGAAACTTCGTCTGGGTTTCTTAATCCGCGACTTAGTAACCTTCGCACATTTTTGGAACGCAAATTCCATTGCAAAGAGCAGGCGAATGCCAGTCAAAGGTACTCGAAAATTACCCTGATCTCTCAGAGTAATTATACTTTCTTTTTGTGTGATTTCAGTGTCGAATAATTAATGTGTATTCGAATGAAAATTTCGTAGAGATGTCTCTTACTATTTATCGCAAAACCAATATCGTCGGCAGTTTGTCTGCGTTGTTAGAATCGTGAAACACGATTACTTCAGGTGTTTACCTACATTTTGATAATGTTAGTTAGAACGTGTTTGTTTGATGTTCGGACGTGAAGTAGAATAAAAAATATTTTTGAATTTGGTGCGTTTTTCCCAAGAAATTGTTTTGTAAGATCGAATAGACATATTTATTGGAAAAACCTTGGAACCAAATATTTCAGACAAGTGGAGCGTTTCATTATTTATTCTACTTTTACTATCACAACAATATTATACGTATGTGCACACTACTATTATTAATATTCATAAGAAACAAGTACGACTACTCTTTACGCTCCTTGCATTAATTAAGTTTACCTTATTTTTACTTCCTCGCTACCGCTTACGCAGTAGTGAGAAAGTGGTGTAATACTGCGGAAAAAAGGGCGAATTTTCGTCAGAAAACTGAAATTGCAGGGCCCTGATTTGAAACAGTGGATAAATCCAGTTGCTCTTAGAAAAAAAATCCTCTAAAACGTGGTATAGCTAGAATCCATGTGTTGTGGGTTTTTGATACCGAAAAATCGATTAACGGCAAAACGTCTGCCTGTCTGTCCTGTCTGTGTCTGTCCTGTCTGTGTCTGTCCTGTCTGTGTCTGTCCTGTCTGTGTCTGTCCTGTCTGTCCTGTCTGTGTCTGTCCTGTCTGTGTCTGTCCTGTCTGTGTCTGTCCTGTCTGTCTGTCTGTCTCTGACTCTTCCCGTCTGTCTGTCTGTCTGTCTCTGACTCTTCCCGTCTGTCTGTGAACTCTACTAGCATCTAAACCAGGCGCGTGTGCCCACACGAGCTATCTTTAGATTCATTTGACAGATCATCAGTTACAGTGTTATCCAATCGGGAGTTTAAACTTCACCACAGTGACGTCACTACGGTGACGTTCAACCTACCGATTGCATGACACCGTAGCAGCTGATTTACGTCACCTGAACCTGCGTTTAAATCCAAGTTTACTAGCGCTTGGGAACCTCGGCGCTCTTGCGGGCACAGGCAACTTCCCCCGACTCCCTTCTCCCTTCCCTTCCCTTCCCTTCCCTTCCCTTCCCTTCCCTTTCCTTCCCTTCCCTTCCCTTCCCTTCCCTTCCCTTCCCTTCCCTTCCCTTCCCTTCCAAATTCAGAAAGGGGTGTACAAGCGCTGCCACTGCTCGTTCAGTATTGATGGTTAAACATTTTCCTCAGATCATAGTTGACAAGTGGATTTCTAACCAGACCTTTTGACAGATTTTATGGGACACCTGGGTGGATTAATTATTCAATTACAAGGAAGTGATCACTTAATATCTGATTTAGTTGACACTATGGAAGGATTTGAAGTGACGCTAATCTTGTGAAAAAAATCATATTACAAGCCAAGATTTCTACAATATACCAAGTTTTCGATCTCTTTATGCTGATGTTGATACGGATAAATAAGGTCAGATTTTGAAAAAATGCTAGATGATTGTAATAGTTTTCTGACCTTATTAAAAATGGGCACTAACATATTTTTTAACAATTTATTTCTTTGACGTTTCGACTCTAGTTTGGGTCTTTAAAAGAAATAAAAATAATGAAAGATATTACATTAAAGTAATGGAGATTAAATCAATAAACTGTAAAACATCATAAATAATAAAGCAAAAACACTATGAGATATAGAAATCTTGTGACATAACAAGGGTCCAGGCTGGTTGAAAAACTCTTCAGCCAGGCAACATTTCGTACAAAATTCTCAATATTATCAAAAACACTGGTCATGTATGTGAAGACGCAAACATCTGGCCAACTAGCATGACACAAGTATTTTTTTAATAGAGCACAAGATCATTAGGGTTTACATACTGGTATGTGTAGTATGACACAGGACATGTTTTACCAACTAGGGAAGAAACTTCAAAGAAATAAATTATTAAAACATATTTTAGGGCCACTTTTAATAAGGTCAGAAAACTATTAAAATTAAACATAACAACACGTTAATATATTCCTTAAAATACTCTGGATACGATTAATTATCGTTTGAAATACCTTGATCAAATAAAGGAAATGTTTGTCTCAATATTTGCTATGTATACGATTTCAATTGAAAGTAGAGGATGCCCCACACAACTTGCAAATAGAAATCATTGAACTACAGTGCATCAGATTACTTCGACAAGTATATAAAGAAAATTAGTTAAGAGAGTTTTACCAATCATTGCAGCCTCGTTTCTCAAGCTTTCGCAAGTTTGCGAGAGAAATTCTTCCAATGTTTGAGGGCACAAGGAGATGCGAGCAATTGTTTCGCAAAATTAATCTGAACAAAACTGCTCAGAGATCACATTTCACAGATTCACATATAGAGTCTGTTATGATAATAGTATCCAGCAAAGCTGTACAACCAAACGTTGAAAGATTTTTTTCTCAAAATCAACAATTTTATGAGTTAGAATTAAAAGACACTTTCATACAACGGAATAATGTTTTCTATTCAACAACCGAGAGTGGAATAATATTTTATGTTACTGATTACTAGTTGAATGTAGCGTCGCCGGCGCTGTTAACCATTTTAAAAGTATGTTCATGTATTGAAAATTTCTTTCATACATTTCTTACATGCCTAGCTTTGTTCAAATATGTTCTTACAGTATCTGGCATTAGACTTACCAATGAATCGTAGTAGTTATTAACGTTACACTCCCGTTCAAAAATTCCCAACTGCCAATGGCCCTGTATATTACCTCTATAGAGATGTGAATTAGTAATATTGTAAAATTATAATCACAGTAAAAATACTTACAGGTATGAATGAAGCGAATAGTTAGAATTTAGTACAGTTGTAATTTTTACGTTTTGTTTCCTCATATGAAAATAAATGAACGCCTGTAAGCTGTTCTTCTGCTGTATTCTCTAATGCTAATATAAAATCGTTCTCAAATAGTTCAGAAAATTCTGACGCAAAATCTTCTGCATTTGATTCACCTGAGTTGCTTAATACTTCCATAAGTTTGTCCTCTAATTTTAACGATTTTAAAACTCCACAAACTCAGACTGATTTGTGTTCTGAAGACGAATATAAATAAGAATTAAAATGTTACTATTTTGTATATTTAAATGAATAAAGTGAATAAATTGTAAGTCATATTAAATTGAAAATTGATTTTTGCATGCTTAAGAAATGTATTCTCTAGTAATACTTACAATTCTTGTTTTCTTCTTATTCACTTGATTTCTTCAAATTTAATGTTCCAAGGTAATTTTGCAAATTTATTAAAAAATACGCATGAAATACTTCACTCTCGCGAATTCACAACAAATTCTGCCGGGCGATATTCATTTAATTTTTCGCGTTTGTCAAAAATCAGTGTAGTCATCCTCATGGAAGAAAATGATGGTGTTGTAGACTGAAAATAACCACCGGGTAGTGTGGCTTAATCAACGCCACCCACATAGATCTATTTAGGTGGCGCTGGTTTAATTTACGATATACTAAGATCGCAGCGCCAAAATGCGAAAAAACACGTTTTCTGAAATTTATTTGAATCTTATGGCTTGATCCGAAAACAAATGATCAGTTCCCCTCCAGGAGACCGAGTTGCGTCGAATGACACCTCGTATGTCTCGATTGGTGCACGGGAAGTGGTCTTGCCGTAAGTGACGGAAATCGCACATCCGCACATCTGCATATCCGCACACTTGCAGTTAGTCAAGTACTGTATAGGGATTTTATTTCATGTTTATTTTTATTATTTAATTCTACCTTGCACACTCATTTTTGCCATGGCATTATAATAAAATCATTTTTGTTTGGAATATGTTTCAACGACAATTCATTTTTTTTTTAATTTCCATGAGTGTTGTTTTATTAAAGAATTCGTGAAAGTCCAAACGTAAAATAAATCAGTTTTAAATATTTTATTGCTCAAAATATGTCAATTAACATTGAATAACATGATTTCCATTGACACATTGGTGATATGATATGAAAATTTAAAAAAATATAGTGGTGGGCACTACGAATACAGGTTACCAGAAAATCAGTCCTGATTTAGAAAACAAAAGTATTGAAAAGAAAATCGTACATTTGAGTGAGATAATCAAACCATCAATGCAGAAACCAACAATGCACGTGTAAACCTATATTACGTTCTTGTGCGCATATGGCACGTCGCGCACCGCCTCTGGGGCCAGCACCGGTAGCGGTAGCTCAGTGCATCAACCGATGTCACTGCAGCGCCTCTGACCGGGAGGTCCTAGGTTCGAGTCCTGGCGGCGGCAGGATTTTCGACACTAGCTTTTCAGCTAGGTAGGTCGGAGCCGGATCTCGCTATCCAGCGGGGGAAGATCACCGCCATCTCCCGAGAAAAAAAACATGCACTACACTAACGGGACTAATTACCAAAGCAGTTGACGCGCCCGGAAACACGAAAAAATCAATCAATCAATCAATCAATCTGAGAGCAGCAGTCCTCTTGCGCACCTGCCGCAGCTGCTAATCTCACTCAGCGGGAATTCTTGAGGAACCCGATCCACTAGCTGAACTTCTATGAGGATGGTTTCCCTACTTACACCAATACACTTGCACAATATTTCTTCGAAATTCGCAAGAAGTCAAGTTATTTTCTGTACTACGTTTTTTCCACAAGAGCCAGGCATTTTGACATGCTGTGACCAGTTGAAAGGCAAAAATTAGCTGAAGAATGTAGATATTGATGTTTTTCTATAAATTTTTTTCTTCACATACAGTTAGACACTAGGTCATTATGCACATCTGAGTTGGTTTCTGGGTTGGTCGCACATCTGATTTGGAAAGTACTCTAATATTTTCTGGAGTCATATTTCCTGTCGGTAGAAGTATTGCAATGTATACCTTCACCTCCTCCGTATCAATGTCAAGAACATGATTCCTCTGCATAGCGTATAATTTGCTCATCTCACGTTATCTCATTTATTATATCTTCTGTACAATGAAGTTCAAAATATTAATTCGGCATGAGCTCTTAATCATATTTTCCAATATTTTCATCGTTGTCATCACATCCCTGACGAGAAATAAAAGAAATTCATTGACGGGCCGCTTCTAATAACAACTTTTATTTCAATATTTCAGTTTCTTAGTTTTCACGGAAGAGCGAGATGTTATTCTTTCCTTGAGTGAACTGATTGATTTGGTTCGTCAGGAGCTGAAGTCAGATTTATTTCTACTCTCGATCTCGTAACATCATATCTGAAAGATGATTCACTCCAGGAGTATTCTCGCCCCACTTTCTTCGCCTGTGAGAAGTCTATCTTCAGAAGGAAAAATCGTGATGTAATGTATCAGCTCGCCAGTTTTTCTTCCAAACACTAGTACTTCTGCAAAATCAAGTTATAAATCCAAAGAAATTATTTTAATACGATAACTTTTCAGTAAGTACAATCTCATGATCGTTACTTCAGAAGCACGTACTAAATGTACGCGAACGGGAGTGCAAGTGTCCAATGTCACCTGTAGATGACACTCGTATTTCTGACGTAACACTGCACTCAAATACAGCAAATTCATGAAATTGATAATATGAATTGTTTAATTGATATATCACAAAGCGATAAAAGTTTTCAGAAATGAAGTATATTACCTTTCTTTTATGATTTTTCCTCGCCAGAAGTAATTCTCTCGCACAAGATCACTTTCCTCTAGAACTGCTTCGACGATATTGATAATTTTATCGCTCTATTGAGAACGAGGCCAAACATAATGGTAAATATAATAGCAATCCGCAACGGAAATCTCAGTTAAAAGTATATACTGAACAAAGGAAAGAGAAAATATGCGTCACCTGTAGGTGACATTGGGCTTTTATGTGTGTGTTGCTTGATGTATTGTGTTCTTGATGTTATTGATTGTGTGAATGATGTTGTGAATTATGTTATTTGATGTATATAGCAATAATGTGAAGTAAATTATTGAAACAACTCTCTGTAATAAAACTCTTTCTCTCCTGTAATAAAACATTTCGTTAGATTTCGCAAATCATTCTTACTGGGAAACAAAAAAGTGAACGCAGGAACTATTGCGTAGGAATTTTTGTCAAAGCAATTATTGCACTCTTAAGTACATGCGAAATAAAAACCCTTTGGATTAAAATTTTTTTTCTCAATTGAAAAGTACAAATATTAATGGATTTATTATAATACAGGAAATGGGAACTCTAATCACTCACTTAAGAACAGAACACAGCAGATCGATATCGAGTGAATTACTGTTTTCCGGCCATTTGTACAACCTTTACTTTTAAAATTCGCGGCAGTTGTTCTGGACACAGTGTCCGCAAGCTCCACGAAGCTCATAACCTTGTCTGCGACCTTAACATGCCTGGCCTAGACCATACATAGGATGTTTTTCCAAAATGGATATTCCCCGGTCGATCTGGCCCGACCCCAAGCTTTGCGACTTTGAAAAACATTCTTTAAAATTTGGGAGTACTTTACTTGAAGCCCCAGGGACTTATAGTAAGTACCATTATTGTTCGTACACCTGATGTTTTTATAATACGTACTAATTTTTATTCTTTGAAAGAAATTAGCTGTGCTTCCTGGATGTGTAAGAAAGGCAATGTGCGCTCTAAAATTCTATTACTTTTACCTCTATCAGGCATAGAAAATGAACAACTAAGTAGACTGCTAAATTGATGCAGCCTTTCTGTTCGTACGATTGAGTTACGTAGTATGAACCGAAGTATAAATGAGCACTTTTCAAACTTGTATTCAGTTAGTAACGGTCTGCCAGCGGTCTGTGCAAAACCATGTGATCAAATTGTCCTTGAATGATTCACGTTTCATCTGCTCAGAATATGGGTAAGCGGAAAGAACTCAGTTGTTGAGTGAAAGAAATTATTAAGGGCAATTCATTACGAAAGGTAGGACAAATAGTCAACAAAAGTAATTCAACTGTGAAATATATTGTTAAAATATTTCAATACAATGGCTCAACGAGGAATTACTTTGAATAAGTAAGAAGAAAAGACGCAAGGGAAGAGCGAGAGAGGAGCGAGCGAGTGAGGAGGAAGTAAGGAGGGAGGAGCGAGGGAGGGAGGAAGGAGGGAGGAGGAAGGGAGGGGTGGATGGGAGGAAGGAGGGATGGGGTGGAAGGAAGGAAGGAGGGAGGGGTGGAAGGAAGGAAGGAGGGAGGGGTGGAAGGAAGGAAGGAGGGAGGGGTGGAAGGGAGGGGGAGGGGAGGGAGTGGGAGTGGGAGGGAGGGGGGAGGAGCGAGGGAAGAGCACATTGTTAGAAGAGAAATGAAGGCAAACATTAAATGAAGTGTACCAAAATTGCGCATTTTGGTGCATCGAAGTACAGGGAAAGATGCGAGCCATTCTACCCTCTGCTGGACGCTTCATAGCCTTGGATGCCATGGAAGAATTGCTCGCAAGAGGCCGTTTGTGAGTAAGAAGAACCGCTCTCTGAGATGTTCTCTGTAGTTTGCAAACGAGCATCTGAGTAAAGATAAGGAATTCTGAAATTCCGTCCTTTGGTCTCATGAGATCAAAATTAATCTTTTTGGATTTGATGATGTCCATGGGGTGTGGAGAAAAGCCAATACACACAATCATGTGGCTAATACTCTGGCAACTGTAGAACATGGAGGCAGCTCCATCATGATTTGGGGCTGTTGGCATTGAAAGGTGTTGTAAATATACATTTTATCGATGGCATAATGGAAAAGTCAGTTTACAATAATATTTTAAGAACAAATGTCAAAGTGTAAACAAAATTGGAAATGCCATCTATTTATATCTTTCAAACGGGAGGTCCTAGGTTCGAGTCGTGACGACGGCAGGATTTTCGACACTAGCTTTTCAACTAGGTCGAATTCAGTTCCTGTCTGGAGGAGAATTCTAGCGGCCGGCTCTGATCGGTAGTTTTCCATGGTTTCTCTGATCAACACCAGGCGAATGCCGGAGCAGTACCCTACCAAACGGGCCACGGACCGCGCGCGATCTGTCCTTCCTCTTCCTTGTCCTAGCCTCTCCCCTTACACACCCACTTACTCTAACTTGTACTACACTGCCACATATCCCGGGAGACCTGTCGGGAGCTTAGAGCTTGTCCCGACTGAGGCGGTGTCCCGCTGGTGGGAGAGTCCTGGTTAGGGGGAAACCCCACTTGCCGATGGTAGGTCTCGCTATCCAGAGGGAGAAGATCACCGTCATCTCTGGAGAAAAAAACATGCACTGCACTAACAGAACTAATGACGCGCCCGGACACACGAAAAAATCAATAAATCAATTATTCAATATATCTTTCAACAAGACGACAGCAATAAACAAGCAATGGCTAATTTGGAACGTGCCAAAACAGTTGCACAATCTGATTTAAATGTAATTGAATATCTGTGTGCCTTATCAAAAATAAGCAAACATAATATTTCGTCAAATCAATTATTAAAGAAAATTGGTTTGGAAGAATGTGAAAAATTAGTCCGGAAGTTCGCCAGAGTCTGGTTAATTCAATGCAGCAAAGATGCCAAGCCGTTATCAAGTCAAAAGGGTATTCTACAAAATATTAGATCTTTGTTAATACATGACTATATGTACATACATAACTATTTTCCTGAGTGTATTACCAGTGTTTGTATTATCAGTGATAGGTGTACGAATGGTTCGAAGAAAAGTGACATGTTTTTGTTTATTGAAATGTAATTGTTTATTTTATATAATTTAGCTGTGTTAATTTGGTGAATGTACTCGTTTATTTATTTAAAATCTATTAACATGGATAATTATTTACATTCGAACTGTGTTTTGGAGGTCATTTTATGCTCAAAATATTCTTGTAGGAACAAAACTGGTACATAACTGTATTCAGAATTTTCTCAAAAATGGCTTCACTTTTTTTAATTTTTTTTTGAAAGAATAGAGTAAAATTCACTCATATAAAGATGGCATATGTTTGTTTTTCACTGTTAACTCTGAATTTGCGAAAATTTCAAAGTTAGACTTTTTGCGGCTTATGTCTATCACAAAATTGAAGATATTTGTCCAACAAGTACATTTTTTTCTTCATGGTCAGTTCTTTCATTAAGGTCATGTATATTTTTCGAATATTTTTGTAGTTTTCGCGCAATATTGCGTGCAATGTTAAAAAATAACAAAAACAAGATTTTCTGGATAATGGCTCCAATTGTTTTTTAAACTTATGGTAGGGATAGTGCTAAATGTACTCTATAAGATCACGTAGACGCCATATTGCTCAATTATTTTCTTTGTTTTTACAAAAATAAAAAAGGAATTTTTTTACTTGTCTCTCGCGTTAATATTTACATTAGCGGTGATTAGCTTACAGTGATACATTATTGCATTTATGAGTACATGTGCTTTGAATGATGGCTTATAAAGTTTCTTGAAATCTGAAAAGTTTTCTGTAAAAATGAGCTCAAATTTCCGCATTTTCAGAAATGCTCAAATGTCATTTTCTCAAAAACGACTCCAAATTTTTTTCAAACGTTTTCTACGAACAGTGCGAAATGCACTGTATAAGATGACCTAAAAGCCATCTTGCTGTATTCTTTCATTTTTTGAAAAATTACATTTTTTTTACTTTCTCTCCCTTACGAAGATACTTCGTAAGAAGAGAAAGTTATGTAATCGTGCGAAGGAAAACGGCGGATTTTCGGCAGAAAAACTTATTGCCGGACCCTGATAACGAAAAAATGGAAAAATCCTGTTGCTAAATATAGAAAAAAATCCTCTAATAGGTGGTGTAGAGATAATCCATCTTTTCTGGGTCATTGATGCCGAAAAATAGATTGTTGGCGAAACGTCTGTCAATCGAAATGTCCGTCTGTGGTCAACGCTAGCGCCTAAACCGTTGAGACGATTTTCGTCAAAATTATTATTCCTCGGTCGATCTAAATGAACGTGATTTTTGAGAGTACTTTAAATGATGCCTCAAAACCATTTTCAAAATTTTCTCAAAAATAACACAACATTTTTTTACCGAACTTTGTCCTCGACTAGCGTAAATAATGCATCACGTGTTCGTTGAAATTCCAGATTTTTTGAAAAATGCAAATGTGCATTTTTGGGCACCTTCCTACAACTATAATATTGAAGAGAGAGAATTTATTTTCATAAAATCGCTTCGTTAAACACGTACCTTTACAAAAGTTCACGTTCAATTATTTGAAAATGTGAGTTGTTTTCGTGTAATTGGCGCGAAATACACGAAGCAACAAGATTTTCCATGACAATCTAAATTTCGATTTTCGTAATCCATCTTTTTGTTCTGATTTCAGATCTACTTTTAGTGTTTTTCTATCACGTTCCGTTTTTGTGCTATGCGTGAAAGCTCATTTTCAATTGAAAAGTAAATTTTCGGAAAGGAGAATTTTATTGAGAGGAAAATAAATTTAATTTTGGTAAGTGGGGGTAGTTAGCCACACTTGTAGCCATGTAGCTGTTAGATAAGCTTCTAGGTAAGAAACAGTATCATTGTTTACATGCTATAGTGCTGTGAGGTAATGTGATGTTTTGTTCCTGCAGTTTCTTTAGAAATGAGTTCACGCGTGGTTGAATAACCCAAACGTGTTCTTCTATTTTGGCAGCTATGCAATTGTTAAGCAAAGACATGACATTAATAGTTTTGTGAAGAATGTCTATTAAGCATATTTCGTCAAGGCTAGGCGATCATGACAAAAGCCGGGAACCACACATGGTATGCCGAATCATGTGTTGAGAGTCTGAGACTGTGGAAAAAAGCTATGAAAAGTCAATGAATTTTGTAATTCCAATGGTTAGGAGGGAGCCACAAAATTATGTACACGATTGTTATTTTGTATAGTTAATGTTCAAGATTATAACCCAAAAATAAAGTAACAGAATATTATACCATTCCTTCTGCCTTACGACCAGTTGCGCATTGCGAATCTCTCTCTGATCTAATGCCACCTACCATTGTTGAAGATGAACCATTATTGAGAGCAGGTTATTGAGAGTAGCTCAGCAAATGAAAGCAATAATGCTAGTGATTACAAGCTGTAAATAGATTCTGCACCAAAATTATTCAGTCAAAATGAACTTAATGATTGAACTCGTACTTTCAATGTGACAAATAATGCCGATGATTTAATTGGACCAAGACTAAAAACAAAAAATCTTCTACTACATGGAGAAACGTTCTCTTGGCACAGAAACAGAGAAAAGGAATTCATAAAGTTCTTAATAGAGGAAGGCAGTAAGATGTTTTTGCTGTGATATTGAGGGTTTAATGATTTTTTTTAATGTCACTTATTAAGCAAGTCAGTGGAGGTTGTTTATAGAGTCAACACTTGGCATCAAAGGTGTACTTTAACATCATGGAAATTTGTTTGTTTCAATACCTGTTGTCCATTTAGTACACCTCAAGGAATCTCATGAAAATCTCAAAGCTTTGCTGAAATTAGTGAACTATGAAACACATTCTTGGATAGTTTCTGAGGATTTGAAAGTACTTGAAATATTACATGCTCAACAAACCGCATACACAAATATTCCACGTTTCGTTTATGAATGGGACAGCCCAGACAAAGTCAAGCACTGGAAGATAACAATGCTGTTTACATTTAGTTTACATTTCAAACGCGATTTGTGCAATGCCTTACGTGCTACAGAAAAACGAAAATCAGATTTGAAATCAGAATGAAAAATACTAATAGAATCACTTTCTGTAATGAAACATCGCTCCAAAAGTTATAAAATGCAGCATAGTCATACAGGCAATTTTTAAAAGACTGAACATTATTTTCTGAGTTATTGCAGCACAACTAGTTTAAATATCTAGCGCCCCTTTTATATGCACATTTCCTGCGATTTCTATACATTACTGCATTTGTGAATGGAAGTGCGTCTAATGACTTTTAATACAGTTATTCGAAATATCAAAAGATTTCTGTAAAAAGTGCATCAGAGTTCGTAATTACAGTAACGCTTAAACGATATTTTCTTAAAAACGACGCCAAAGTTTTCAACGAAAATTTCCATATAGTACGAGGTTTTACTTTATATTTTTCATAAAATAATATTTCTACCATCAGGAAACCGAAAAATTGATTTTTTTAAAATGGGCTTTGGGCAGCGATAGATGGCAGCTGACAAGAGAATATGACAAGACCGTTCGGCTGGCCCAAACCAAAGAAATTAGAAAACTAGTACGAGAAAGTCTGTGCCATTCTGTGGTACCACTTGTTTTTATTGGCAGCGAATGCGATTCAGATTATTGCTTGACTGCATTTTCATTCCTTCAGTTTTCAGCAAGCAGTAATCTAAAAATGAAAAACAAAAAACAAACAACAAAAAACAAAAGCAAAAAGGGGAGAACAAGTGTGCCACTAATTTTGAAAACTTACCTACTTCAAATTGTCAAGTTGCGGATGCGGAAAGCATTGAAGGAAAGTGACTACGCGATGTTTTTGTTTCCAGCTTACAGGGTCGTAGAAAGTACTGCAGCCGTTACTCTCTCTTTAAGACCAGATCTTGCAGCCCCTTCACTGCTCTAGGCTGTCAAATAGCAACCTTTAGCGGGGTCTGTCAGGTAGAGGCACTCTGCCAACGAGCAGAGGATTTCGCATTAGTGTCTCATGAATCACGTATTCGCGCTTCATGAATCTCACAATCAGTATTCCAAGTTATGCGTAGGTTTCCAATATTTACCTTCAAGGAGATCACTGCAACTAGCTGAACCGAACAATACAGAAAATGGATAAAAAAAAGATCGAAATGTTTTAAAATGTCGTAATACTATTGGTTTTAACTAATGAATGATAATAATAATATTAATATTGTGGATAGATGGCTCTTTTCAAGTAGTTTTAATATTAATAATAATAGTATCATTAATATGAATACAAATATAAATATTATAAGAAATTATTTCGCAATTTTTTGTGATAAATCGTCGGGGAAAATATTTTAAATCGGGCATTTGAAAATTGCTATTAGGAAATGCTGAAAGTGCTAAATTAAAATTTCATGAAATGAGAACAAACAATAAAAAATTAATTTTACAAATATATACTCAATAAAATGGCAATTCTGATAGATTCACATCATATCTAACATTAGCATTAACAATGCTTCAAAATATTACATAAATGCATGATTATTTTAATATGGTCATTTTGGCAAGTGCTAGGTGTTGTTTTCAAGAAACTGAAAGTGCACACCGCCGGTTCGCTTAAATGTGAACAGCAATGGACCCGTTAACTGATTGTTTCGTGTCTCGTGGGTGTAGTGAATGTTTAAGCCGTGAGGAGGCGGTGTTCCTCCCTCGTGACGAGTGAGACCCGGCGCCGACCTACACGTCCCTTTGCGGGGATTCCCCCTCCAAGGGTAGCCGCATTGCGAAGCTCCGCCCCAGCCAGGGCACGCTCGAAAGCAGTGAGATGAGGATGCGGACCGTGGCCCGTTTGTTTAGGTACTGCTCCGGCATTCGCCTGCTATTGATCGGGGAAACGACGTAGAACTGTCGACTGATCGCTAGAATACATTCAGTTGTTTCCATGAAAAAAGTGAAAATACGTACGATTTTGGAACTTTTCAATTTTCATTTGTCCCCGGTCCTGCCTCATCTTTCCACTGGTTTATTAATTATTTCTCAAATTCCAATGTACACAAACCTTACTATTTCTGCAGTAAGAATATTTATATTTCATTGCAACCATCTGTTCATTCTTGTAAGTTATCTTTTGGTCTGCCGTTGGATTTCGAATCTTTGATATAGTGAGAAAAGGAAAATTCTAAAAATCCGAAAGCTGGAAGACGGCGTTAGAAGATACCCAAACAAAAGATCCTTCATTATCGAACTAGGTACCTTCTATAGTATCATCTTTTCATTCCCCTGGGGGTAACATTGACTCAAGCGTTCACAAATGACAAAGTGTTATGCGTTTAAGATGAAATATTCATGACCTCAAAACGCCATTCGTATACCTTGGTCAGTGAATATTATGATTTTTTGAAAGTCAACATGTTTTACATACACATGTGTATGACTTATGTGTAAGTATATTCTTGTATCTAATCATAAATACCGATTCATACAGATTCATTTTAACCCACTAGGAAGTTCGTGATTTCTTAACTGATTATCAGTTTTTGGGACATAAACACTATATGATATTATACTATATGATACTATATAATACTATATGATACTATATAATACTATTTGAATTCTGATGATGTGAGTTGTAATTTCCTAGTATACACTAAAACATTTTTACTTGAAAATCAGGTGGAATATCAGACTACACTAAGTATTTGTCTACTGCTGCAGCAGACAACATTCTGAGCAACGCAGTATTATTTTTTGTTGTATTCATCACCACAGTCGTAGCTTTCAGGGCTCGTTCAAAACAGTTTGCCTCCTGAACGTGTGAGCTCCGCTGTATTCTGTCCTCCGACCAGTGGACGTCCGCTGTGCAACGACGGTTTTCCCGCCCGCAACTCGTGTTCTGCGAGGCGTGTTATTTACTACTAACACACGCTAGTAAGCATGGAAGCGGGCTACGGCTTTATCGTGGGCCTGAAACTGGGCGATTATATTTTTGAATTATGGCGCCAGAGTGCGCCCATGGAAAGGGTTCGCCAAATCTGGGGCGACACGTGAAGTCAACGAGCGACTTGCAATCGCGTGCTGTTCATGTCCATTTCCTGCTCACAACAGGACGTACGATAGAATTGAGGCGATTGATAATAACGGCAGATCCCAACCGAAGGTCGTTTTGAAAAAATAGACTTTTTACTTTCTCGTATACGTACGTATATACGGAATAATATACGTAGTATAGAGAAAGTTATGTATAATGCTGCGCGAAAAAAGGCGGATTTTCGAGAGAAAAAAATTATTGCCGGGCCCTGAGAACAAGAAAGTGGATAAATCTTGTTGCTAAATTAAGAGAAAAAAATCTTCTAACACGAGATGTAGTCAGAATCCTAGTTTTGTGGGTCCTTGATGCCGAGAAACCAATTGAAAGTAAAACGACCGTCCGTCCGTGTGTGAACACTACTAGCGCCTAAACCACACGTACGATATTTTCCAAATTGAAGGAACCCCCGTCGATCTGGCTCTTTTTTTTTTTTATTTGTAAGTCAGACGCGTTTCTTCCGCTGAAGCTCGAGTTTCGTGGAAGTCCGCCCGTGTTCGGGAGTCTTCGCTCCCCTCTGGCTCGAGCGACCTTGCCAACCGTCACCAAACACTGACTCATAATTGACGCTCCGGTGTGAACGGTCCCGCGAATTCCGCGGCCGCGTCTAGCTCGGAACTTTCTGCGCCGCACCCGCTGCGGATCTACCGCGCCGGTGTGTGAGAGCCTTAAAGTCAGTCCACTCCGAGGAAATTAGAAAAATTTGCTACGAGAATTAGGAAATTAGTAAAACATCCTAGTGTTTAACCTGATATGTGATTAATTTTTTAATATATCCCTAACTTGAAATTAATAAATGTAATCACACAAATGCTGTGCGAGCATACTTTTTCTATCGAACTCTTCCTCCCTCGCTTTTACTCCTGTCTTGTATGTGAGAAACCCTTCATCCAAATTACGTACGTACTTTTCATTTAAGGACTTCCTTTTATTATACACTATTGTCGTAAAAATTTTGAAAGTGGTCAGGTGGAAGAGCAGGCTAAATGGCCAGAGCCTCATCACCAATAATGGTTTAATGTCGTATTCCTCTCTTCCAAAAAATTCTCAAATCATTGTAGCATACATTTCATCCAATTTCATATCTGGCCATTAACACTACATCGTCTGCGTAGGTTAGAGACCATATTCTATGCTTTCCAAAACCACTCTTTCTTCTTGACTTCTTTCCAGGTGTCCCTAAAAACTTGCTAAAATATTAATGAAGGCCGGACTAAGAGGACAACTTTACCTCACAGCCATATATTCCAAACATTCTTACCATCTTTCTTTCCTACCTTTACCCTACATCTTCTTTCTACGTGAATCTTTTCTATAGATTCTCATAAACTTTTACTAATTCCCATTTTGCGAAAGTACTTTTGTTATTGTTCTTTTGCAATGTACATACTACTTTTTTGGAAAACCACTCTGAAGAGGCTCTTGTCTTGAAGAGTTCCTTTTTGGTCATATTTCATTTGATTTTGTTTTATTCCCATGGTGTTAATATTATAACATTTAAAGAAACATAAGATACGTACCTGTAGGTCAAATACTATGTACCTATATCAGAGAATATAATGTTTTGGTGATACTAAGAACTGAGAGTAACTTGAAATTATTATTCTGTAAATCGAAGGCATCATTGTGTGTTCTTTTAGTCCAGTGAAATAACCAAGGAGAAGATTGGCGAACTTTCAACTTTCCTCATTCAAAGGAACACCATTTTGCAATATCATGCATTACAAGGAAATGCACTTTTTCCTGGAGGAAAACCCAATAAATTCAATAATATTGATGTCATCTTACGTTCTTGCTTCACTCACCATTGGAAAGAGAAATTGAAAACGTCTTTATAGACTTTTTGCGGAAACCGATAGAAAATCACTAGTTCCTTTACTGAAGCGTGACTATCAATGTTTGTTAGTATTGCAGTTTTGAGGATAAAATTATTTATTTTTGACGAAATGAGATAAATATTGTAATAGAAAATGAAGTGAAATATTCAAGAGAAATCGCACTGGAAATTTAAGACAAAAAGTGAGGCAATGCTACTAAATCAAGCCAGTGGATTTGTACAGCAAGTCTGGAACAGAGCAGAAGGTAAATCTTAAAATGAACGTTCCCAAAACAATTGAAAATATTGTGTAACATCAAGGGAATAAGATTTAATTTGTTCTCATTTTTCGCTTAAAATACTTCCCAGTATCATCTACTACATAATTTTAACATTGGTGCCGATTCAGCGAGTAAACATTTATTAGTAGTGGTTCACTCTGGAGAGGGTGACTTCAACTCCATCCCCAAAACCAATGTCATTTACAAATATAGCTTTTATTACTTTTCTGTTGTAACGAAAGTCAGTACCTGTCTATTGGTGATGTTAACCATAAATCAACAAATAAACATTTATATGAAATTCAGCATAAATGAGAAATTCGTGAAGCTCGGTATACATGGTACATTTTTCGTGCAGATTCTCGTACAGTTTCAATACATAAACTTCAAGATCCCAAATTGGAAGTATAAGAGCCAAAAGTCGCGCATACACGGTGTGTACGTTTTCTGCACGAATCGCCACAAGCCGCCGCTAGGGAGTCTAAAGAAAGTGAATGATTCTGTTGCTAGAGGCGCTTGAGTCAAACTAGGTAGAATCCCTTGTTACAGAGAGTAGCGCAGACTGAACGCCCGCCGCCATTTAATATCCTTTCACTCGAAAGCCCCGCCAGGCAGCATTCACAAGTTAAGTAGGAATGAGAGCAATCGGACGCATTATAAAGAATTTCGAGTATATTATCACTAGTTTTCGGTAGATTGGTGGTTTCTAACTCACCTACAATATCGGTTAGTTCAACTGGAAATAAAATGGCGGCGCCGATGGCGCAAAGGAATGCGCTAGTCTCTGTATCCAGGGACTCTAAGTGTAGGCTTTCTGCATGAAAAATTATGAACATGCACATATAGAAAACGTGTAGTCTGGATTGCACGTTTTCTGTACGTGCAATCTGCACGAAAACTGTACCGTGTATACCGGGCTTAAGAAAACGTAGTCTGGACACAAGAGCTATAGCCCGGCGTAGGCAAATCCTGATTGCGCTACCTTTTATTAGTATATGATTTTGATGGAGAACTACCAAATCACAAACGGATACAAAACAAAGATGTGCCGCATGTAAAAAGAGGTCATGGTCAAAATACCCGAAAGAAGCGATATTCTATAAACGGGTTCTAATATTCGCGTATGAGACGGCCCATGCCATTTGAAGAAACAGTTTACACAGTGGCTGCCGGACTTGGTTGTTGTGATACCCCCTTCCAATACATGATTCGCAAAGTCGTATTTGGATTGAATCGATCAAGATCGATCATCGCTAAAATCCACAATTAAAGAAAATCACCTCGATGGAGAAATAATTGTTTATTAACGTGAACTAGCATTATGCGAAAACTGTTTGGGAATCCTTTACTAATTTTCTTTGTGGTATTGTGCCTTCGTCATGACATGACAGCTTCCCCGGATCTGGCATGAATGCTGGAACGGAGTCGCTCTATTCAGCTGTCCTAGATTGGTGCAGGTCTAACGGTCTTCATTCAGATGGCCCCGAGTGGCAGAGGCTGCAAGGCCCCCTCGCACCTCGGCTGCGCCACCCGGAACAAGTCAAACTCGCGCAGGCGGTGCCCATCGCTCCCGGCCCTGGGTGGCGCTGTTCTGTTCCCACTCGGTCGTGCCTGTCGTGCCCGCGTGACGGCGCCCTCCGAGTGGCTTCCCACGCAGCACGACTCAGCCAGCCCCCTCGCACCTCGGCTGCGCCACCCGGAACAAGTCAAACTCGCGCAGGCGGTGCCCATCGCTCCCGGCCCTGGGTGGCGCTGTTCTGTTCCCACTCGGTCGTGCCTGTCGTGCCCGCGTGACGGCGCCCTCCGAGTGGCTTCCCACGCAGCACGACTCAGCCAGCCCCCTCGCACCTCGGCTGCGCCACCCGGAACAAGTCAAACTCGCGCAGGCGGTGCCCATCGCTCCCGGCCCTGGGTGGCGCTTTTCTGTTCCCACTCGGTCGTGCCTGTCGTGCCCGCGTGACGGCGCCCTCCGAGTGGCTTCCCACGCAGCACGACTCAGCCAGCCCCCTCGCACCTCGGCTGCGCCACCCGGAACAAGTCCAACTCGCGCAGGCGGTGCCCATCGCTCCCGGCCCTGGGGTGGCGCTGTTCTGTTCCCACTCGGCCGTGCCTGTCGTGCCCGCGTGACGGCGCCCTCCGAGTGGCTTCCCACGCGGCACGACTCCGCCAGCCAGCCCCCTCGCACCTCGGCTGCGCCACCCGGAACAAGTCCAACTCGCGCAGGCGGTGCCCATCGCTCCCGGCCCTGGGGTGGCGCTGTTCTGTTCCCACTCGGTCGTGCCTGTCGTGCCCGCGTGACGGCGCCCTCCGTGTGGCTTCCCACGCGGCACGACTCCGCCAGCCAGCCCCCTCGCACCTCGGCTGCGCCACCCGGAACAAGTCCAACTCGCGCAGGCGGTGCCCATCGCTCCCGGCCCTGGGGTGGCGCTGTTCTGTTCCCACTCGGTCGTGCCTGTTGTGCCCGCGTGACGGCGCCCTCCGAGTGGCTTCCCACGCGGCACGACTCCGCCAGCCAGCCCCCTCGCACCTCGGCTGCGCCACCCGGAACAAGTCCAACTCGCGCAGGCGGTGCCCATCGCTCCCGGCCCTGGGGTGGCTCTATTCTGTTACTCGCTCGTGCCTGTCGTGCCCGCGTGACGACGCCCTCCAGTGGCTTCCCACGCGGCACGACTCGCCAGCCAGCCCCTCACCTCGGCTGCGCCACCGGAACAAGCCAAACTCGCGAAGGCGGTGCCCATCGCTCTCCCGGCCCTGGGGTGGCGCTGTTCTGTTACTCTGTCGTGTAGCGTGCCGCGTGACGGCGCCCTCCGTGTGGCTTCCACGCGGCGCGTCTCCGCCAGCCAGCCCCCTCGCACCTCGGTTCGCACCTCGGCTGCGCCACCCGGAACAAGTCAAACTCGCGCAGGCGGTGCCCATCGCTCCCGGCCCTGGGTGGCGCTGTTCTGTTCCCACTCGGTCGTGCCTGTCGTGCCCGCGTGACGGCGCCCTCCGCGTGGCTTCCCACGCAGCACGACTCAGCCAGCCCCCTCGCACCTCGGCTGCGCCACCCGGAACAAGTCAAACTCGCGCAGGCGGTGCCCATCGCTCCCGGCCCTGGGTGGCGCTGTTCTGTTCCCACTCGGTCGTGCCTGTCGTGCCCGCGTGACGGCGCCCTCCGAGTGGCTTCCCACGCAGCACGACTCAGCCAGCCCCCTCGCACCTCGGCTGCGCCACCCGGAACAAGGCAAACTCGCGCAGGCGGTGCCCATCGCTCCCGGCCCTGGGTGGCGCTGTTCTGTTCCCACTCGGTCGTGCCTGTCGTGCCCGCGTGACGGCGCCCTCCGAGTGGCTTCCCACGCAGCACGACTCAGCCAGCCCCCTCGCACCTCGGCTGCGCCACCCGGAACAAGGCAAACTCGCGCAGGCGGTGCCCATCGCTCCCGGCCCTGGGTGGCGCTGTTCTGTACCCACTCGGCCGTGCCTGGCGTGCCCGCGTGACGGCGCCCTCCGAGTGGCTTCCCACGCGGCACGACTCCGCCAGCCAGCCCCCTCGCACCTCGGCTGCGCCACCCGGAACAAGTCAAACTCGCGCAGGCGGTGCCCATCGCTCCCGGCCCTGGGGTGGCGCTGTTCTGTTCCACTCGGTCGTGCCTGTCGTGCCCGCGTGACGGCGCCCTCCGAGTGGCTTCCCACGCGGCACGACTCAGCCAGCCAGCCCCTCGCACCTCGGCTGCGCCACCCGGAACAAGTCAAACTCGCGCAGGCGGTGCCCATCGCTCCCGGCCCTGGGTGGCGCTGTTCTGTTCCCACTCGGTCGTGCCTGTCGTGCCCGCGTGACGGCGCCCTCCGAGTGGCTTCCCACGCAGCACGACTCAGCCAGGCCCCTCGCACCTCGGCTGCGCCACCCGGAACAAGGCAAACTCGCGAAGGCGGTGCCCATCGCTCTCGGCCCTGGAGTGGCGCTATTCTGTACCCACTCGGCCGTGCCTGGCGTGCCCGCGTGACGGCGCCCTCCGAGTGGCTTCCCACGCGGCACGACTCCGCCAGCCAGCCCCCTCGCACCTCGGCTGCGCCACCCGGAACAAGTCCAACTCGCGCAGGCGGTGCCCATCGCTCCCGGCCCTGGGGTGGCGCTGTTCTGTTCCCACTCGGTCGTGCCTGACGTGCCCGCGTGACGGCGCCCTCCGTGTGGCTTCCCACGCGGCACGACTCCGCCAGCCAGCTAGCCAGCCGCGCCGTGCCGTGGCGGGCGGGCCTGCCTGCCAGCCTTATCTCCCGGTTCAAGGCCCGCGCATTCTCAACGCTCAGCTTCGCTGAGGCTGCGCGCTGTGCGCAGTTCCCAGCTCCCTGCTTCCGCAGCACTCGACATTTTCCTCTTGTAGGTAAAGTGAGCATCATGCCATCTGCAATCAAAGTGGATTTGGGTGTTGTAATTGTGCATTTATAAATAAAATATTATGTACTACTCAATCATAACCACTTTCTCATGTGATGCGAATGTTTTGAGGCTTATCTTTAAGCTCCTCTGATGTATTTTTTAACATGAACCGAACATAATAGAGATGAACATGAGAATCATTTCATGAATTTTTGTAATACTATATTACTTTAGATGAGGTTGTTAGCATAACATCAAATATTGTCTATTTCAAGTTACTGAAGAGTATCCTTTAATTAAAGAAAATCAGTTTTGTTTATTTTCTCAAAGGGAAATTAATAGTTTTATTTCGTCTTGTTTCACTGACAGTCATTTTATAGGTTACTAAGTTTCGCGATCAGTTTGTTTCGCTTCTTTAGGTGAAACTGGAATACAAGAAATAAATATGCAACAAAATTTCATTCATAAAAACACCGAAATAATCTAAGATATATTCAATTGTTATAAAATATTTGAAAAGTCAAAACTATGTTAACATTTAGAATACACCAGTTTTTGTTAAGTAAAAAGCAAAAGAAATTGACTATGAACCAAAATACGTTTCACTTCTCATCATTTAAAATATTGTTCTTGCGAAAAATGTTTATGGTATGGTACTTCAGCGTCCAGAGCGCTCGCCTTCAATGTTGTTCCCGGTCTACGTACAGTTTGGAACAATCTTGTATGTGTGTGTGTTTACACTTACTTTTTGTAACTAAAAAAATATTTATACTGTTTTCTATTTTTTGTCTTCTTTATATAACTCTGAGGAAAAGAAAACTAAGAAACACGGAATTTGCTTTCAAATGAAAATACAAATGTATTACCAAAACATTCCATTTATTATAGACAATCATATTTAAAATTTATTTTAATATTTTTAAAATAAAAATATGTTTCTTTTCAATATGATTGTCTATAATAAATTAAACTTTTTGTTAATATAAATATGACAATAAAAATAATCTTAAAAATACAAATAAATAATTTAACATAAATCTGGCTATTACCGTCTTATTTATATACTATTAAAAAATTAAAAAATATATTCAAGAGTTCAGAAAAAAAAATTTAATGCCCTGACGCATAGCCTGTATCTTTGAGAACTACTTTGCATCGTCTCTGCATTGAATACACGTCACATCAATTTTCCCCATTCTGCTACAACACGTGCAATTGTCCAGTGACAGGATTTTTTGAATGCATTCTTTTTTTTTCAAATCAACCCACACATGTTCGGTCGGGTTCAAATCGGGATGAGATGAAGAGTTCGCAATTGCTTCCATATAAGCCACTGTTTGCAGATAACAGCAGTGTGCTTGGGGGTCATTATCTTGTTGAAAAATGTATCTTGGCCCTAATTGCATTTTTTCTGCACTCTGATTAAGATTCTGCTTCAAGATATCTAAATATCCCCGTTTGTTCATAATGCCATCGATGATGTGCATAGTTCCAACGTCAATAGACGACATGCACCCCCAAAAGATAACAGATCATTCTCGATGTTTCACAGTAGGCAGTGTTGCAAGTTTCATTGGCCATATTTACCTTTCTTCATACCGTTCGGCATCCATAATAACCATAAAGAGTTATTTTCGTGTCATCCGACCAAATAACATTATTCCTGAACATTTATCTTTATTTTCGTGCTCTGCAGAATTTAATTCTCGCAAGTCGATTTGTTCTACTTATGAATGGCCTCTTTCTGCTGCCATGATAGCCGTACTTCCACAATATTCGGCGAATTGTCTGTTTTGAGAGTTATTTTGCGTGATTTGTTGCATCGTTTTGCGGATGTTGGGAGCAGTTAATGTTGGGGTTTTCCTCACCTTTTGAATTATGAAACGTCTCTGTCACTGAGCTTCTTTTCTTGGCTTTTCTTGATAGGTTCTTTGTTGAACCGTTGTATCTAAACGTATTTAACTCATAGTTGTCTGTAGAATGGTGTTTGTTCACTCTGCGTTCAATTTCCCTTAGAGAATAGCCTCGTAAACCAAGAGTTAGGATGATTTAATTTTCGTCACTGCTCTGTTCTTTCCTCATTCCCATTGTGAAACGCACTAATCCGCAAACAAATTATAGCTGATAACGATCACTATGAAGGGCGTCTGAACGTGACGAAAAGTATTAACAGCCTAGGAATAAGGGAATTTATTCAAGTGTGCCAACAAGAATGTTTCACGTGAATAGAATAAACTTCACATTATAAGGGGATTTTTACGATCATCTCTTTCTTCTTTTTACGAATTATAGAATTCTTACTACTTTTTTCTAATTTTTCATTATACATTCGTGGTAAATAATTCAATAAAATATTAAGATAATTTTCTATGCAATAATCCATGAATTTCTGATAACATTTACACTGTACAAACAAGACTGTTATGCATTGTATGTTTAAAGAAATTACATTAGGCATAAAGCTAATTTCGTTCGCGGTTCAGACGATACCCCTGACCATCGTAAATTAAATTACTGAAAAATTAAACAAATTGTCATTCACAAAAAGGGGGTTAACTTTAGACCAAGCAATAGAGGGTTGGTTTTAACTCGAGGGTTCGGCATTTCTGCACATTTTTTAAGTCACAACATACTGTTCTATGTTCTTTGAATTTGATAGGAATGTTCGTTCAAGTTATTAAACAGGTCGTACGTACAAGGAATTTTACTGTTATATTATTATTTTTGAAAATCCGTTTTAACGGTTATTTTTCATAATGTTGAGCTTTTTCAACGATTCTAGCCCAGCGGAACTGTGTAATTCCGCATGTCATGTGATTGTTAGTAATTGTGTGTTGCATGCAGAATTTTTACAATGCAACTAAAGCTTAGTTTGAATCTCCTGTGCCCCTTTAACGTTTCCAGACTCCCCGAACCGACGGTTTGCTCTTTTTGAAGCAACAGACGAAGGGAATTTTCAATAAGATTTAGTTCAACAATCTTATGCTAAAAAAGCAGTGAGTTTTGAATTTTTTTGCAACATTGCATTTCGTAAGTAAAGCAGACATGTTTACATACTTGGTATAAAAGGTAGTAGAGGCTAATGGAACAGCTATATAAAAGGTCATAGGTCGAATATTGGGATAAAGAGCAAAGTTCAGAAAACTGCATTTGATTTATTCTGTTAGCCAAAGAATTTAATGGCCAGTTGCATCATTCTTTTGTGTTAATATTTTGCAAGAATTACCATTTAATCACATTCAAAATCACTTTTTCAATGCATGTGACACGTAAGGAGCCTTGGTATTTCCTAACATGACCTTTCAAAGTGTAGATCCTGATTATCTTATTGATATTCTGTTATCTTCTATCTTCTGGCATGTCTATGTCCAAGGTAGGCTCTTTCGGTTTCTTTGTGTGAGACCTTACGATAAAGATCTTCATTAATTGTCTTAAGTTCTGGTGTCCTGTAGATAACATACATGATATATTCTTGATTCAATTGATCAAGTGATAAAAGATGATGGCAGATGCTAATGAGAGGATATACAAAAAGATTTCTAATATTCATTGTGTTACTCTGACTCTTAATTTATAATTAAAACATAATTAATTCATAGAAAAATCATCTCAGCATCGAAAAGTTTCACATCAATGAAGTGTGAATCGAATGAAAAAGAAGTTTATTTTAGAACAGGATGTATTGATCCAAGATATTCTCGATCCGTTTATCACAGTTTTAATTAAGATTAATACTTCTTTGTTTGCGCTTAATTTTGAAGATGACACCAATTTTCGTTTATTTATTATGACTCTTTATTTTGTATTCTGTAAAAATGTTGATCGAGAAGTAAAAAAAACATAACATTATTTAAATTTAGTCATGCGTATCAGGAGCTAATCTTGTAACAATTACCATTTAATTCGTAATCATTACAATAACGCCACAAAAACTTAATTATAATCTTAAGTGAAATTCGATAAAAATGACAAAGAAAATTTTCCTTGCTCTACACAGAATGATGTAACCAACCCAAGTACCAATTTTGTAGAGGATTAATTTTCCTGCAAGATTCATACAATGTATCAGTAATTATGCCGAAAAAGTTAGTAACAACGATTTTAGTGAGATGGGCTGGACACTAAATCACTCTTTGTCGAAATGTTTACTACATGTAATACCCTACGGAATTCATAATGTATGTAATATTTATGTGATTTATGAATATAATATAGTTTTAAATGCTGATACTCAAGGAGGCGTGCCTTTGGCTCTCGTCTCTTCGAGTGTGTTTTGTAGGCGCATCGAGCGGGACTGACAGTTTCTTTCGCTTGAGTGTAAGAAGACGTTTTGTGGCGAGTGTAAAAATGGCAAATGAAATAAACTTCGATTTTCTTCAGTTTCCTGGGAATTACGAAGGCGTGATATGATCGCCAATCAACTGCAGGGCTGCTCTCTGACTGCAGGAGTCGACCAGGCTAAGATAAAACTCAAGGTCCACAAACAAGAAGAGAAAAGCGAAATGTACCCAAAGACTAATGTTTGATAATAGAAGGAAAATATGTTACTTGAAAGGAGTATGTAGTAGAATCATTAACTTCTCTTGTTTTTAGTAAAAAATGTACTCATCGAAGTTATCAATCAACAAATATTGTATATAATAAAAAATCTTAATTTACACCTTTGCAAATTAATAAGAAAAAAAATTCCAAAAGTTTGCTATTTATCATTGCTGCTTTGATCTCCGCGTTTCGTATCTTTAGACATTTCGTTAACAACTTCACATAACATATTTCTATCAACGAGACGGGTCTGTGGCGGTTGACGGGGCAGACTGCTTTTTTTTGCCTTGGTAACCCAGTGCTCCCAGGTGCCAGAAGACCGACAGACCATATCCCGCTATATGCGGTAAAGCTGAAATCCGCACCAAACACTAGATGGTGTAATTTCACGTCAATCCGAATATACAGTACGGTGAGAATTGCATATTTGAAACTGTCTCCGTTTCAAACATCTTATTATCAATGTTCATTTTCGTTACCACACTTTTATAGTAATACGCACACAGTCCTCGGTCCATTTTGACTATAACTAACGTTTACTTATTTCAAAATATGAGAGTAATATTCAACGTGTGTTTTATATATTGGTTGATTTATAAAATTTGGATCCAGGAATGTGCATCAAATTAATTATTCATTTAATAGAAATAGTTATATCTTTATAAAATAATTTAATAATTATTCCCGAGGTACCGGAACGCCGTTTCGCCAGAAATCAAGCCCTATACACACAGGTGTCCAGGGAGGAAACAACCAAACTTTGAAAATAAGCTCTTAAATCAATTTTAAGCATGTTTTGTCCGATAAACTCCTTCGATATTTCGAATGTCTGAGCCGCAATAAGCACTCAAAAGTTGATTTGAAAAAAGGTTTTCTATGCAAAACTTTTCATTTCAGAAGCATACAAACACTTCAGAAACATGTAAATTGTTTATTATTTAGAAAAGAAATGAATATATTTGTTCTGAAAGAAAAAATTAACACAAATAAAGAAGCACCTAATTCAATTACTTTTTTATTTCTGTGTTATTTTTTGTAAACAAATATATTAACTTATTTTGTAAATAATACATAATTTACATGTTTCTGGAGTGTTTATGTTTCTGAAATACAAATTTGGCATTTGGTCATCAACACTTACGAATTTATTTGGCAGAAAGCTTTGTTTCGAACAAACAGAAAAATAAATGATTACTATTTGATTTTGCAATGCAGGAATATTCATAGTCAAAATTTTCAAGAGCTGGTACTGTGATAACAGACATCCATTACTAAATAGATATCCGTTACATGGCTTGCTTGCTAATGCAACAGACGACGAATTATTGCATACGTTTCTCCCTTTCAAAATTCAAAATTTATTGCTTTTTTATTCTTGAAAATATATTTTATTACATGGGAGTTTTTTTTTGTTTTTTGTTTTTTCTCCCTTTCAAAATTCAAAATTTAAGTAGTATATGACTTAGTGTAGGGATCACAGAATTTTGAAAATGTGCACACAATTCACTTTTCCCCATAGCACGTCATACGCAGTTTTTAACTGTTTTTTTTTGACGTAAAATAAATAAATAAATAAATACGTCGCTGGGGAGTCACCGCTGTGACGGAAGCGCTCTGCGCGGCCGGTCGCCTTGCCGTTGGGCGCGGGCGAAGGTTGTTGCATTTAACGCCGTCGCGATTAGCGCTGCGCCTTAGGATGCAGCAGTTGCATAATGCTTACATAGCAAAGAAACGATCTCCAAGCAAGACCTCTGGTGCTTGTAAGGCTAGTCGAACTACGTGTGATGTAACTCGTTACTCGCTAATGAGCACCGCAACTCATTTTTTGTCAACTCAAATTTTCTCTACAAGAGCTCCAATTGGTTTCTATAAATCTATTCCTCGAAGTAAAAGACGTTATAAAATGGCGTACGCCCGATTTTTTCGGCGAACAATCTAAATTTTCGAAAATTGCAAACAAATATTAACATCGTCGAAAAACAATATTGACGCAAGAGATTTTAGAGATTTTTTCCACCGTGAATTTTGTTTTTAAAACTAATTTGTGAATTATTGTAAATTAAACACGCTGAATTTTTAAGAACTACAAATGCAAATGTTTCACTTCCTTTTTGCGCCGGGAAGGAGGAAGTTCAGCTGTGTAGCTGGTGGTGTAGGGAAAACGTGTCAGGCATGTTAGTTGTAAAAACCCGAGATCGTATGCCATTGAGGAGAAAATAACTGCTGCTGAAATAATTTTTTTTTGCAAGTTCACATAACCCGTATTGTATATTGTAGTTATTACAAAAAGACGTGAAAGTACGTGCTGTTGAAGCAGCACTAGTTTTGTTTAGATAGTATGTATAGACACACTGCCTAAATAGTATGTATAGTAAGATAAACTTTATTTAGGTGGGTTAACTTTGATTGACCATTCACTTTCATTGTCTAAAGTCAAACTTGACGAAACTGAGATCAGTGTCGTAATAAGAGTTATTATGATACATGTATCCAATACTTTATTTTTAAAATTTTAGGTGCCGGAACGCTCTTCAAATTAATTATTAATGTAATAGCAATAGTTATTTATATAAAATAAACTTTAATATTTATTCCCGACGTAACGGAACACCGTTCCGTCGCGTTCCGGCAGAAATCAAGCCCTGCATATATCTATGCTTCATTAATAACAAAAATAATAATTTGCGTACTGCAAATAATATTAGAACAAACCCATGGCATAAGAACTTTCTACATAAGTACCGTCAGATGTCATCTTTCGCAGGACAAGGAGTCAAATTTAAACAAAAATAATAGTTCACTTGAAGTTTGGCGGATTGCGTCTTACTTTCTATGATATTCAAATCGTAACATTGTATTACAATATTCAATTGGTTATCAATTTCGGCTTATGAGCCTTGTTTGATAATTCTCCCATTTCGTCTTGTAATAAGATGAATCAACGTTTTATTGATAATTTTACTTTTCAAAATTTTCATTAATTTGCATCTTTAAATATATTTATCACGTGTAATTACATGTTTATTAAACAAGGAGGCATTATATAAAGCAAGAAACATTGTTTTTCATTTGATCATTCAACTTCATCAATCACTCACAATTACATTAATTTTCTATCCTTGTCAGTTTTTGTTTTAATCTCAGACCTCCGATGAATACATGAACCAAATAACATCTTATATATTTCAATGTTTTACAAATAATAACGCGAATAAATGCTAATATTTATTGAATTGTTTTTTAATAACCTGGAAAAACATGTGTTTTCTATAGGTTATTGGGAAGTTGAAAACTTTAAAATAGTAAACACAATGTTAAGCGGTGATCATTCACATTAATTACTTTATATTTTCCGTAGGGGTAGGTTTTATTGGTTAAAGTTTTCAACGATTGAACAGATACCTTGAATGGCCCGTTTTCTTTAGATAAACCGCTACGTCCTTCCAGTACAGATGGTCGCGCAAAATTCAAGGTTTCGGGAGTTTCATAGAGTGGAGAGTAGAGTCCAACAAACCACCTTCGAACTCTGACGATATTTGTGGGATTGAAACTGAAATGTAGTCTGAAATGTGTCTGTTGGGAAGGTATTATAACTTGACCACGAACTTCGTTCTAAGTATTTTCACTGCAAAATTCTACGGCATTGATATTTACTAAACTGTAAACATAAACGCTAAATCTCTTTGATTTGTTTAAATATGTTTTTTGTTTTCTTTTAGTAGTAACAACTCGTTTTACCAAGTACTTAACTTTGTTATATTTTAAGATGCTCCAATAATTGAATTTTAGTAGTATTTATTTCCAAGCATTTAGGAATTCACGAAATTTCATTGAAATGTTCGCCAGTCTAAAAAAATGTTTTAAATATAATTATTAATGTTGTTTAAAAATATGTATTAACAATGCAAACAAATACAATTTTGCAATGAAATTTCATTGCGGATGACATATTTGTCATCTATGGAATAAGGTAGTTTAACCTTGGCCATTCTTTTTATATGTATTAAGAATTTGCATTGCTATTTCAGATTGCAATGGAGGTTCCCTAGTCAATTTCTGTTGGTTAACGTTAGAATTTAAAAAATCTGCAATTTTACTGAATTTGTAAAGGACAAATATTTTAAAATTCGCATTGGAACTTAGGAGGTCCGCTAGTGATCTTTAATTTTGTAACAAAAAATCTGTTTGCATGCACTTACTAATGTAGAGGAAGAGATAATGTAACGCGATTTCACATGTACTCGCATTCGTAGTACATTATAGCATAAAAATATCAAATTAACAGTTTTATAAAGATGATCCTGAATTATTGAATGATAAATTGAATTGAAAATATTAACATAAAGTTTATATACGTTCATTTAGAAATTTCTATACTTGTGTAAATGAAGCAGTATTTTGTGATGTGTGATTCTACTCATGTGATCTTTGAACACACAAAATTGAATATTTCTGTATTTGAAAACCTTAACACTCCATTCATCCAATCCAAAGCAGTTTACAGCAAACAGCTACTAGTATGTTTCCCTATTTTTTAATGGTAATGGTTAAACAAGAGGAACAAATAGTATCTGACTCTTGGTTTTAACAGGAGACTTTAAAAAAAAATTAATATTACAGCTATTCGGTTGCTCAACATCCCTTTGATAGAAAAACAGAAACAATCGTATGGGCGCAATGCACCTTGAAACATAATTTGTTTATAATCAATTTCCTTTCTATTTGATAAATATATCTATTGTAATTTGCAGGACTTGTTAGATAATATAAAAACTAAATAAAAGTTATGCTCATACTCGCCGTAAAAAGACGAATTTAGGATAATTAAATTGGCCACAGAATTTGTTTACAAGCAAGTGCATTTTAAGCGTATGCGGTAGGCAAATGCGCGACATTGGAGAACTGTCTTTTTTTCACTATGCTTGTGTAGAGCGAATGAATTAAGCGCAAACAAATGGTGTCATTGTAAGGTATTAATTTCTTATAAACAATTACACATATCTCTATAACGAAATATGATAACACCGATCGGATTCCGGAATTTTGCATCGCATTTTTACATCATTCAGATGATACAATAAAACAATTTGCAACATTTGCAAATTTATAAACAATTTCCAACTTTTGCAAAGCTAAGAGGGCTCCAGAAGTCCCAGAGCCGAAAATCGCGAATTAATTTTGCAACAATGTATAATTTATAAACAAATTTGAAATATGCGTTAGAACGGCCGGGAAGGATCCGCAAATTGTGCCTGAAATGAACATCTCAAAATAGCAGTTTGACAGGAGTTACAAATCGATTGCTAAAAGTTAGAACAATTGTTGCTAAAATGCAAAATATTTACTATTGATAGTAGTTGTGGGCGGAAAAGCCCGCTCAGAAATATTTTTTCGTCGTGGCCTACGCGCAGGCAAAATCTCTCCTTCAGCAGGGAAATTTGACGATATTTCCGTCTCTCCTTCAGCAGGGAAATTTGACGATATTTCCGTCTCGTACGTAAACGAACTAACCCTCTCCCCCTGAGACAGCGTGCTTTCTACCCGTTGGGATGTTGCACCAAGCAGAAACAACTGTGGTTCTACCTGCTAGCGATTGGTCAACGCGTCCCTCCCCCAGCCCTCCCCCTGGCCACGGGGTGTCCAAGTTTGTCGGCGCAGTTGGGAAGATAGAATTTTGCCGGCCAATTTTTGTGAGGGAAAGGGTACGTATACAAGAAAGTAATAATAAATTCGTACACTTCCTCAATCCTTGACATTAAATCCCTTGGAGCAACTGTAGTCTGTTCTTGGAATAAAAATTGAAAATACGCTTTGTCCAATAAACAAGATCTTAAACATGTTCTCTTAAGAGAATAAAGTTTTAATTGGCCTCGTGACAACGACCAATGATATCCATGCCGCAAAGACTGGTGGTAAAAATTAAAGGAAATCGAAAATATTTTGGTATTAAATGACTTAATACTTATGTATGCACAAAAATAGGTCTACAAAATGGCTATTTTCTTTTGTAAAAATGGGATTTATAATATTTTGAGGTTTTGTAATTTGAAGCAATAAAAAGTTTTCTTTTATCTGAATTTTATTATTTACATATTTGTTTAACGCCTCGCCTGACTTTATAGATTTTTTGCCATAGTTTCCTACGTGAATGAGCAATGTATGCACTATTTGTACTTTACGAATATATTCCCTCATTACACACGTTGTACCCGATATATTCCAATAAAAGACAATACTCTTTCTTGTGCTACAAAATGTTCTTGTAGGTATTTCGGCATTCTTTTGAAAAATTCGTTAATTAGTTTTGCTTAAGTTGATCAGATTTATTTATTTTACTTTGCGTAAAAGGGGACAGCCCTTAGGCATAGGAGTTTTCGACCCAGGCTGCCTTGGAACCGTACCTCCGACGCGAATCCGGGGGCCTTTATCGAGCAGGCGCGCCTCGTGGACGGTTCCCTGATGCGCCTGTGAGGTGACTCACTTTCTCCACCAGATGTCGGTCTCAGTTAACCATATCCGAACTGTCTGGTTGGGAGAAAGTGAGATCTCGTTAGGGCAGGATATTGTCAGATCGATTTAATTTTGCCGGGCATCCGCCAGGGTTCGTTTACGTGCCACAAGCGTGACATGGCTACTGTGGATTTTCCGCCCTTCGAAAATCCACGCACCTCGGCCGGGATCGAACCCGTGTTCAGAGCCCAGTAAGCTAACGCTTCTCCCACCGAGGCGCGCTAGTTGATCGGAATTTTTTGGAACACGTATCTATTATACCAATTATTCCAGCAACTTTGCACTCTGTAAAACCTGTTCTTTAACATTACATTTTCTTGATTGATACTGGACTGTTCTGGATAGGCCGAGAGTTCTGGTTCTAATAAACTCTCTTCATAAAAAATAATGAACAAAGGAAAAATACTTTGCGTGAGAACCCTCAATTCCAATAACCGAGGATTTTGTATGCAGAGAAAATCGTGAATTATTCTGAAGCGTTCACGGGAACTGGAAAGGAATGATAGAACTGAATTCTGTCGATAAATGGCAACCCCGTTGATCTTAAGGACTTAATCGACGCAGACTGGGAGATAAAAACAAATCAAATCTTATCTGGCAAGGACATCGTAAATTCTGTGAAAGAGTTCTGGAACAGAAGAAAACTGCTGTGACGACAAATAGGTCACAAATGAAGAAAAGTGTTACAGCAGTGTATACAAGGGAAAACAGACTTACAAAGATATTTTGAGAATGTGGAGAATGTCAAATGGGGAGTAAGTGCGGGCTCTGCAAAAAAATTAACACAAATTTGTACTCAGCAAACAGTGATACAAATATTATTTTAAGGCTAAATGAAAATGAAGGGCTCCCTCGTGGCACATAGCGAAGTCGCCACTGAGATCCACTGCCTTTCGCCACTGAGATCTGGGTTCGATTCCCGTCTCATGTGAAATTTGTTTCCAACAAAACGAGTTTGGCTGCTTCACCAGGGCTAATCCAACCCCTGTGAAGTGTCCTAAGCCCTACCCCTATCCTAGTTCCTTCCAAATTCTGGCCGCTGGGTAGTGACGCAGGAGCGCGTAGCAAGAGGCACGTACGCGGAGATGCTACCTGGCGGTCCTCTTGACAACTGACTGGGACGTGACGTGACATGACATGACTTAAAGGTAATGGAGGATTACTCCCGCGCAAATTAATAGAGGATTACTCCCCAGCGCAAAGCGCTCAACGCCCCTTAAGGGGTTTGGAGAAGCGTTGCGTCAATTTGTAGACGCAACACATTTTTTTAAAAAACTGAAAATTTGGATTCGCAGTGTTTGAATAATTTGCTGAACCTCTGAAATAACGGAATCAATCATCGTGGAGAAACTATTTTATTTCAGCATATCGGAGTAAGTGAACAGTGAACCAAAAAATATAGATCCTCTGAGGTGCTTTATATTCGGAGTCAAGTGTAACAGGTTGTGGCCGATGTCACTCACATTCCGAAAATAAGCCGTGCAATTCTATCACTAAGTCTGTTGATTGGTGGAAACGATTGGAGGATGGGAAGAGCATGCATAATACTACGAAAAAAACAACCCTCCAACACAATAGTAAATTTTCTTACCGGATTCTTCAAGGTGACAAAGGCTCGAAGCCTCTTGTCTTGGACTCACAAGAGCCTGCGTTCTGGCCATCATGCTGTGACCTCTGGAGACATTTAGCAGCGTAGGTCAGGGAACTTTCAATGTGACCAGCAGCACATTAGCTTCAAAGAGCACAAGGACAACACCGACAAGTAGGAAAGAATGTATAGACGGTGACGTTACAAAATGACGCTTGTAATGCAAATGTGGAAGACAGGCAAGGTGAAAATATTGGGGACGATTGTGTAGCAGTTAGGGACGGCGCTGCAAACGCATTAGCATATTGTTATATTCAAAATTTGCACATCTCTCAATATAAAGAATACTGTTGAGCTATATTTTAAAATATTTATAGTAAGATTTAATATCTGATTAATATTTTCAGTAGTAATATAACCGAAATAACGCAAAGTATTCAATCTTTTTATAAGTTAAAATTAAAATGAATTTACATTATCTTCATTTCAATTAATTTTAAAAAATGCAATTTTTTAATTAATGAAGAGTATTATATTTTTTCATTAATCATAATGTAAAAATATCATGCAGCATAATTGGCGGACCAATTTGTTAAATAAACAACAAAAATAACAAATAAGTAACAGGTATAATGTTGGCTTATAATAGGCATATCCAAAGCTACATTGTTTTTCAAATATTAACATGCGTATTAATTTGCTTGTACCTTTCTCTTTGTTAATTCATAATTATGAGCATTAGTTAACTTGAAATGATAACAAGCCAAGACGTAAACTAGTTTTTCTACGGAATGGCACAGACCATCTCGTAATAGTTAGTTTTTCAATTTCTTTCGTCTAGGCGAGCTTTTCAGTTTTGCCACATCCTCTTGCCAGCTGCCATCTATCGCCGCCCAAAATACATTAAAAAAGATGTTCTCATTTTTTTTGTTTCCTAATGGTAGAACCGAAATATTATTTTAAGAATATTAAAGAAGAGTAAAACCTCATCCTATAGAAATTTGCGTTGAAAAATTTGAATCCTTTTTAAGAAAATGTTTAAACCTTAGTGTAAATGCGGAATTTGAAGCTCTTTTTTTCAAAAATTTTCAATTTTTGAAGAATGCCATTTAGTATAGAAATTCACTTTATGTTATGACAAAATGAAATGCCTTTTTTTTCATTTTTCGTCGATTTCGGCTAATAAGTCATATTTTACCTTTACCCGTAATTTTTAGTACATATTTTCGCTAATTCCATCGATTTTATTATCGTTTTAATGGTACTTGCTTCAAATAATATTTACGAGATACAATAAATGTTCTCGACAGAATTCCTGAGTACCTATACCTGGTAGCTTACTCGATTTCTTCCCTCAGAAGTTGTTAAGTCAGCCATTGTGAGTATGTAATCAAATATTCTTGTGACGTTAGCGCCATTGACGGTTCAGCCGATTTCGGGATAACTAAAGGCAGAAATGTTCTGGTAAAGAACAGTCCAAACCAAAAGTTTGAAAGCTGAGTTCACATGAACGAATACAAGAAGCTTTGATTACATCAGTAATGTATCGAACGGCTTGAGTTGGTCACCCGAACAGGTTGTGATAACATTTTTACGTCATTTTTTCTTTGCTTTTAGGGGCATTTTAAAAACATTTTAGGAGCATTGTATTGATCATTTTTAGCAATGTCTTAGGTCATCAAAATCCGCCCCCTAGTTCTTAGGATGAGTGTCTTGCGAGGTGTGAGGCAGAGGCTTGCTCTCCGGCTGAAGGCCAGAGCACCGCTGGGCTGCTGCTTTTGAACGCGCTCCAAGCGCCCGCCGATGTGGCCAAAGGTCTCGCGCCGAGGACGAAGCAGAACGAATGCACGTTCGTCATTTGCAGCCTGATGCAACAGGGCGCAAATGACGAATCATTTTGAGATGTTTTCGGGACCGGGTCTGAATATTCTTTCTTAACATGGATGTATTATTTAAGGTGTCAGTATCCCTTTCGTATTGTGCTTCAAAATATGAGATCATTTCAGCATTATGTCATTAGTAATTCCCTGTTACTTACGTCACTGTAATCAATGTCATGAAACCAACATCATTAAGTTTGAATTTACATTTATCACTCATAGCATCCTGAAGATCTATTTAAAGAAATACATTTTATCTTACTCATGATGATGGGATCGCAAGGACTTTCGCTTATTTAAAATTATATCCAGTGCTTGACAGTGGCGAATCCTGAACATTATTTTAAGTATACCGCACTTAATGGAAGTTACCTCAACCGTTGTCTTTTATTTTAAGCTTTTCTGAAATTCCGTCCTTAATAATTGTTCTATAAGACAATTAAAGAAACCACAACTTCTGGATCATTAACACACTCCATTTTCACAAAAAACATGAGTAGCGTAACCTATGAAAGACCAGAGGAGGACTGTTCACCGCAATACTTCGTGGTGCTTACCGACCGTCCAGACGCGCATCTCCCTCTCCCCGCCCTTGAAACATGAGGAGCCCTAGGTTATCGCAGCTGGCATGCGGTGCTTTCGCCTGCGCTAGCGAATTCTCTGGACAGCATTAAGAACTGTTTGAAACTTCTCATTCTACCGCACTTCATAGCGCTTACGGATGCGGAAGACTGACTTGCTCTCGGTAGCCAAACAGTTATTTTTTCGCATCTGTTTTAAAGCGTTCAAAATCGAAATAGCTTTTTATATGATTACCAAACTTATTAAATATTTATTACACACTTCGAATTACTAGGCATACCGGCGGTATATGCGGTGTATCGGAGAATTCGCCACTGGTGCTTAATTTATAACATTTTAATTCCCGAAACGCGCCTCAAATTAATTATTAATTTAATAGAAATAGTTATCTCTACTATATTTTTCAGTAGTATAGATACCTTTTGCGGTTTTCACATGCAACCAATCTTTATAAATGAGGTCTCTAAAAAACGAGAATTTCACGAAGACATGAAGAATTGCACTTTGACTTTAAAAATGTGAAGGATTTGTTAAAAACGCATCTAAATATTCATGTCAAAGGCAACCTTCAACACTCGACAGCACTGTCAAAATGTATATTCGTAGTTAAATAACTCCTAAACACAGCATTTGAAGACCTTAAAATTTGAAATTTTGAGTCCATAGGTCTCAAAGGTGCGATCTTTACATCGTAATCTACGAAATGAAATATTACAAGGCATTCACATTACATTTTTGCTGGTCCGGCGCTTATCGATACTACCAATACCACCTATATCATTAGCGCAGGAGACCGTGAACAAAGTAAAACTATAATGGAGGGAGAGAGCTCTTATATCTTTTGATGTTCTTCGTCAAAAAGAAGAAAGAAAATATTGGCAGAGAATGGTCGATACTGTACTGTAAAGAGTGAAGACTGTCTGGTTAGATTTGGAAATACAAACTATATAATTTAAACTATTTCTGTCCGGAGAACGATAATATCCCAGCGCACCGAATGGAAGAGAATCGAATCATGTGAAGGCAAGCCATATGTCGCTTCGTATAACAGTGCAGGAGGCCAATCACCGTAAACCCGAGATCAACCGGTTTGGCGTGTTTTACCTATACCAGTCGTTATCAGCAGTGATTCGCTCAAATTTTCAAATCAGCGTGTTCAGTCAACGCCGCCTCTACAGAAGACCTCGGAACAAGCCAATGACGTCATCACATTTTAGGCCGATTGCTTCTTCAGCGTTTGCCTGCGTTACATGAACATACTGAACATTAGTTTCTGGATGTAATATTTCCATGTTCAATACAAAGAAATATAAGTATAATACGAAAGAAAATGCCATTTATTATTATTATTATTATTATTATTATTATTATTATTATTATTATTAAACATATTTAATAAGCTGTGAGCAAAATTTGCCATTCGTAATTAAACTAAAACATGATTCGCTTGATATAAACAACTTCGTTCTACATAACAGTAGAAACTGAATGTAAATAAATTTTAGACGTATACTTGTAAATCTTAAACCACTAACAAGTCAATTGATAAATGCGCACGATACTTGAAACATTTAAGAACTACATTACTTCTAATTCAGTTAAAACACGTAGGTTCACCCGTTATTCAGTCAAAACAAGACAATGCCCTCTTAAATGATTCAACAGAAGAAATTACTTACGGATTCTCTACAAATTACTCTGGAAAACTTCAACGTCTTAGTAGAAGTGGCACTATTGTAAGAAAGAAAAACTCAACTCCGTGTTTTTCACGTATTATTTATTAACATGATCAAATTAAAAATAAATGAATACATTATATACTACTATTAAATGAATGTTTGTTATTCAAAATACAAATTTATTAACCGTGGTAAATGTAGAAACAACACCAAATGTTTCAGAAACATACCATTTTTGCATAGACTTCAAATTAAAATATATTACAAGAGCATTTCAGAAAACTAAAATTTAAATTTTTAAAATTGTCAAACCCTTGAATGTCAAATGTTTACTAAATATTAGAAGAGACACATTTTATTAAATGATAATGAAATGTTTAAAAATTATTAGATCACGAAAATTGATGTGTTTTCAAAACAAGACGATGTTCACACTACCAGAGATTGCAGCCTCCAATTAAGAAAGTTCTCTTCTCGCTCGCTATGGTCATGTCGGTATGATCATTGAGAAAACTAGTATGCTGGGTGCGTTGGAAATATTGTTCGTACAGTCCCATCTCTTAGCCTTGGTAAAGACAATTTTGCTGTTACCGTCTTGCAATGTACCTCATCGAAATATTCCGGAACTTGAATAATATCTTCAGAATGGAAATAAAACTCGCACACAAAGACAAATGCAATATATTAGAATTTGTTATTAACTGAAGTCAGTACGCATATTCTAGACATAAAATTAGTAATGATTTAAATGTTTTTAAAAATGACAAAAATATTAAATATCTACTAAACTATATATATATATATATATATATATATATATATATATATATATATATACACATTACTGCGCAATATGAAACAAAAGGATTTTCGCTTTTAAAATACAGTTAAAATGCTCTGACATACAGTTACATTATGTCTATTTGGCAATATTGTACGGTATCTAGACGAAGGGGGAAGTTGTCAAGAAGGCTGATTTCTGTATTTTGACAGAGGCCTTGGTTGCGATACCTGTGGCTTAGTGGTGAGGTAATAAACAAAGAAAACAATGCGCTTGTGCAAAATCATGTGCGCACACGAGTATCATATTACTTCCCCATATGAGATACAATATTGCTTGCTTAAAGCATCATAAAATAACACTCCCCTTCATCCTTATCTTCCCCTACATCAAAATAGTTCATTCTCTCTTACAGTAAATTTAAATTAAAATATAATAAAATAAGTAACCACAAATCCAATCAATAAAAAACGAGCAATAGCCCTCCCCGACAATAAAAATTTGATATCCTACCACTTGCATCCTCTTTCAGTCTTCCAGGACTTTTATTTTTATTTTATATTTTAATCTTTAGTCTTATAAATAAGTGGAAGAGCTCAGTGGTGGTATACAAACGAACAGTAACAAACACATAAACTTCCTGCTTTATCGCCATCCGGTCTTCCCCGCATACTGGTGCACGTCCTTTTCATTTTATCGAAAGGGGTTTCGCGGTGTAATTTCATACATTTCCCTAACACTTCCTTGGAATTTCCATTAGCTATTGACCACAGCAACTGGGGAATAATCACGCACTTGCCACATTGGATCCACTTCCTCCTCGCTAAAATATTTCGTCCTCGACCTTAGCAGCAGTGTGCCTTCTTATTTTTGTATGTTGGAAGGAATGCCGCCACGTACTATTAATTATTGCTAATTTTAATGTTGTTAAAGCTGACTCATAAAACTATTAAACATTCAAAGCGATGACTATTTACTTAAGAAATTAACTACAAACGATGAACATTTTAAATAATAATATTAATAAAAAAATAATATATCGATGACTTAGTGCACGAATATTGAAGGTCATTTTTGAGTCAATATTATTTTTGGTGATCTCTTGTTCATAGCTATCTAGCGTACAAAGATTGTATGTCGATGTAAGAGGGTTCTCGCTTTTTTCCAGAACGCAAATATTGTCGCTCGATAACTAAATGCACCTTCACAAACTTTCAAGTTTGGTGTTTTTGATACTAGGAATTGTGGGCGAACAACACTTGTGCACTGTGCCATCGATATAAAAACCAGGTCATTTCAATTACGCTAGTTTTACAAGAGACAAAAATCTCGCGTTCATACGAAATGTTAATTCGGACGGGATAAGTTCGCCCCACGTTTTAGGCGGAAATTTGTTGGATTGAATTGAACTGAATTGAAATGATGTCTTATTTTACGTGGCGAGACTCAGGCCATGAGGCCTGCTCTTCCGTCTGACGACGGAAATTTCGCTACGCTCCTTTCACCCACTAGGGGAGAAAGAAGATATTACTTGGACGACGAAACAGACGTATGAATTTAGCTCAGAGGCTTCATTTAGGCTTGAGGATCTTTTACATACAGTAAATCTACTAACATGGGACAGCCGGTTTTACATCCCCTCCGAAGGAAGACGTACGAAGAATTTTTTCGCCCTTAAAAACGGCTTCGATCGGATTTGAACCCGCGAACTTTGGTATACGCTAACCGTTACACCATCGCCGCCGCAATTTGGTCAATACCCCTTTCTGAGTCTATGAAGGACTCATAAACTTAAACAAAAATGCAATGAAGTCAATTTTAGTCAATAATGGAATAAACTGTTTTGACAGGAAATTCCTCAATAAATGTTATGACTGACAGTTCTGAGGCTATTCCCTTCCATTTCAAGTACAAATGACTTATATAAGTATTCATAACGGTAAATTATTAAAATATTGATCTTAAAATTTAATGATCCCACAATAGTCACACGTTAATTCATAACTTGAAATACTGTTTAAAAATACTGAAAAATTATTCGTTATTGAATAACCGATAATCGAAATATTGTAAATAAATGCGAAAATATTAACCATAAAAAACTTAACTACTTTTATTTATGATTGAAAGAAACTGACTTAAGACTAAATCATCCAAACAAATATGCGTAATTAATCATATGATAATTAATATTAATTTGTAGAAGTGTGATAAAGACAGTCGCTTTAGAATATAATGATCGTGGCTCAGAACCCCAGGTTTCGTTTTGTTGTTTTGGAAAATGCCCTTTCTATTTTTTATTGGTGCATTTTGACATACCATTGGTTTTAGGTATTTCTTTTTATATCCATCGAAATAAGGTTGTTTTTCGATTTCTTCGGGTTTCTTATGGTGATAGCAAACGATAGCAAATTCTAAGTATAAATGTCAATCGGGGCGAGAGTCCATTGGATTAAAAAATCATTATATGGTTTTGTGAATTAAATGTTCTATAAATATTTCTTGAGTTATTAGAAGTGCTTGTTGATAGTGTTTCTTAACCACATGGAGAAAATAAAATTGGTTACAAAATGTTTATGTAAAGTCATAAATTTTGTTGCGATTCTTAAAACGTCCAGGACAATTCCCTTCTTTCGTAAATCTTTCTGTGATTGGAAAACCTGATTCGAAGTCCGAATTATAATCCTAAGAAATGCACATTGCTACAACTTTATCATAGTTATCTCTTATCTGATGTGCGTTAAATGATTGGTCATAGTGCTGAATCATTATGCTTTTGTGCTGACTTTTATATCAATCGGTATCGCCTATATAACATAATTTAGAAATTAAAACTATGTTCTGACAACTTTTTATTGAATGATTACATAAAATGTTTATAAATATTTATTAGAAAATGAAGTTTGTTTAATCTAATTGTTCACTGGGTCTACCTTGTATTTAACATCAGTAGTCGATAAGTCAAATGGCAAGGATCTATGTCAAGTGTCAAGGAATGTAAATAAAGTTCGAATGGTTATCCTTCAAGAAAATAGTGGTTGGATGACTTCATTTTTGCAATCTGTAGATCAGCCGTTATTCATCTACCGTATACGCCAGCTGAAAGATAGATATTGTGGGTAAATAAAATTGAGGAATCATAGCTGATTTACTGGTTACAAAATAAATATAGTCAAAGGCTTCGATATAATAAATTTAGCTGAGAACTTGGATTCGCTGTTACCGTGCTTGACGCAATCCGCATGACGTTGGTGCGTCATGTGCTCCGTGTTGCAGTGACCCCTGCAACTATCGTGCCACATTAACATGAACTGGGGAACCGACGATAGAGAAACGATTGAAAAGGGACGTAGAAGACGTACACGGAAAACACGGACAAAAAAAGCCACGAACTAGGAAAAGAAAATAGAAGATAGCTACGCTTAACCCAGTACTGTCTATTCGATATTTGCGCAATTAACAGTAGATTATGCATGCTTATTTCTCGTTTACGGTGCTCGATACTATCACGTTTTAGAGGCATCTTTTCATTTCGAAGTGAATTGAAGACCTGCCATTCTTGGAGCTCCTACTGCTGCTCACTGCCCTACTAAATTAACTTTCTGTTCTCGCCGCGACGCATTGTCTGTTCATTCATATATCTTGCAAAAAGAACGATCCTTTTCCAGTTTATAGATCTGACAATTACAGATTCTTGCAAATGACTATCTATTCTTTCAAAGTAACATCCTTCCAGGAAATTGATATTTATACCACTTTGAGCAACGTGATTTAAATATTTATAAATTGGTGCTGTATATATTTTATAGAAATATACCTTACACTTATTTTATTGTGACGAACATTCCATCTCTTTCTCGTTCACAGGAATGGTGTCTAAGGATGCGCATTTTATCGGTGAAACTTGATAATGGAGGCACCATTTAGGAAGTATGAGTGTGCAGTTAGCGAAGTATTTAGTGGTATTATGTCACAGCCGCCGCTGAAGGTAATAAAAAGGATTTTATGGAAGAGCTGTAAAGTGATATCGCGAGTGTAATACAAATGCGCAAGAGCGTGAAAGAAGAAATCGTCTCGAGGAGGCAGTTATATAAAAATCAAGGCAAAAATCAAGACAAGCTGTGAATTAAGGATCTCACAAAAATCCCAAAATGTATGAAAATATATATTTATAAAATAGTAAATGCTAAGAATCCGATTAGGTGTAGTGGATAATCCATAATCAAATAATAGAACAAGTTCTAGAGATGAAATATTTAGGAATAAGTTTAACAAGCTCAGGGCCAACGGAGAAATAAATAAAAGAGCAACTAGTAAAGGGTAATAGGATAGCGGGATGTCTCAACTACTCAATGTGGTATAATAAACATCTGAAACAGGACTCGAAGGTCAGAATGTATAAATCTACAATTAGATGAATATTAGCATATGCATGAGAAACAAGAAGCGAAACAAAACAACTACCCAACAACTTGAGGTCGCTGAAATGAGAATTGTAAGAAAAAATACAAATCACACTCTACTGGAAAAGAAAAGAAACATCAGACACGAGTGCAAAATTAAGCCCATTACGGAATGGGTAGCTGACCGAAGAAAGGAATGGAATGATCATATTGAGAGAATGGAGGAGAAAAGAATCGTGAGGATTGATAGAGATGAAAGGCCGAGGGGAAGAAGGGAAGTTGGCAGACCAAGGAGAAGATGGAAAGACTCGTTATAATTCTTGGAAAGGAACAAGTCTTAGCCTTTTTAAGAAGAAGAAGAAGA